>MU130861.1:23196-84831 GCA_015039435.1 Imleria badia
AATGGCAGAAGAAAACGGCGCGAGTCACGATGCTGTGTATGAATAAAGTTCCAGAGGCGGGCCAAGTGATTGGCGGGATTGCAACCTTGGGATCTGTTTGAGGTGGGAAAAAATTAATGATGCTGCTGAGGCGCTCCGTTCGCTTTTGCCTTGCCATTGTAATGAAAACTTGTCGTTCAGATCCGTCTCCCGTCTATCTCGGACTGCCTCCCTAGTTTGGCTCGATTCCGGAAAATTATTTATCAGGGACACAAAGTCTTCCTCTCCGTCAAGACTCCAGACCGTATCAGCTCAGAGATGGCGACGTCCTCCAGCTCGGCGTTGATTATCAGGGCGGCTCAGAGGACATTTACAAGTCTGTAAAGATTAAAATAGAGGTCGGTAGAGAGTGGCAGGCTGGCGCCAATGCCTTCAAGTGCGTAGCCCTTTCTTTTCATCACCTCTCTTTTTCACCACTTTTTCAGTACGCTCGCCATCGCCCAAAGACGCATGAAAGGGCAAACAACGACCCCCAAAGACCAACATCCCAGACTGTTGCATATGTCCACCTTTTATGTCTTGTTTTTCACCCCCTCATTCACTCCCTAGGTCTCTTTTCTGTCACCGTCCGTCGAGCGTTCTTCATTGCACCCTGTTCGCACGCGTTCCACTACAAATTCATACGCCCTCTCCTCGAAAAGCACGCTTCCGCCTTTTTCTGCACTCTCTGCCGTAGCTTCGCAGACCTCAACGAAAATATCGACTGGGAAGACATGGCCGGCGCAGCCCCGTCCGCGCCACACATCCTCCACACCATCTCCGTGTGTCAACTCGCCAGTCCAGCCCCGCTCGCGCGCGACGGTGCCGAAACAGAAGCCGAGGGCGACGTCCTCGATCACCATCGTCCCCGACGATCACGTCCGCCCTTCCGCACGGACGGTCAGATACTGCGTTCCCGCCCATGGACCCCGTCGTCGATGAGGAGGAGGGTGTCCACGATGGGGTTCGTCACACGAGGACTCGGGTTCGGGCTGCCGCTTCCTGGCAAGCGCGACTATGGGTCAGAGGGAAGTGCCGAGGGCGTCGTATTGGCCGGTACTAGTATTGACCCGGATCCGAGAATGTATTCCTCGTGGTATAGGGTACACGGGCGGCGTTGCATAACTGCCCCTCCTTTCCATGTTTTCTCGTCTTCGTACACTATATCTATCGCGATCCTTCGATCCGCTTGTTAAACTGTCCCCTCCTTTTTCTTCTTTTCCGCGTGTCACTATATGTCCCTTTGGCGACTACATATGCCCATGGTGTGTGTGTCATTCTTTCCACCGCGCTTGCGTTAATGAAACGCCCGGTGAGATCCGGTGGTGTGTTTTCCTTTATATCATTCTTAGTGTTCATGGTGTGTTTAATGGCGTCTTGGTCTTGTTGCGAGCGCGTGTCGTCGTTCCTTCCTTCATTTGTTTGTTCGTTGTTGGGTGGCCGAGGAGGGGTACATGGACGTGCGAAACAGAAAAGATACTGGGAGAGAGTGGAACAGCTCGCTATCGACTATCGATCACTTTTGTATCAGGACGAGAAAGACGATCCTATTCATATTCGGGAGGATCCCCCTCGGCACCCGGCTTTGGTCTTGGCTGGTTGTACGTGATGGTAAGTATGGACATCCTTTTTTGCTTTTTACGATACGTTGTACATCGCGAGAGAATGGAATGAAATGGAAAAGTAAGGAATGCAGCGCAAGGAGAGATGACGACACAAGGAAAATACCGCACGATTCAGAATAGACGCATCCATATATACAGTCGTGCTCTTCCGAATCCGGACCCGGAGCGTTGATTCAGAGTATCATCTTGTCGTTGTCGGATGGTAGCGTTGCGCATGATCCGACGAGCGTCCAGACGTCTTTGGAACCTGCTGAACCGGGTGTCAGTTCAGTTGTGACATTAATATTGGGTCCGGAGCTCGGCGACGGGCGTCACTTTGGAAAGAAAAGGAAAAAGGAACACGGCGCGGCGGCTTCAAACACGATGCGCATCAAAGCGTTGAACAGCGACCCACCTATGATAAGAAGTCATAGCGGTCATAAGATGTCGTGCAGTTGATCGAACCTTGTGCGGGAAGAAGGTGGGAGAGGGCCCAGAGGGAGGGATCAAAGGTGCGGAGGTAGTCCACGACCTTATCGTATTCCATGATTGCTGCAACCTCGAGGGGTGTTTGTCCTCTTGAATTGCGTGCACAGGGGTCACAGCCTCCCTGGACGAGGATTGTCACGACCCCTAGCAGTTCGTAGGAAAGAGACCGGTAGCCTTCACATGCTGCCAGTAGAGCGAGATGTAGGACTGAATCACCGTTGGTCGCGCAAACGGATACATCGGCCCCATTGCGAACCAACAAAGATATCATTCGGAAGGCTCCACTGGCAAAGTAATTGCATTGAGCTTTCATCGCAGTGAGCAAAATACCTCGAGGGAATGGCGCGTTCTGTGAAAGCAGGTATTCCACGACGGGGACCATGGACATGGCCACGGCGATTTGGATAGGTAATTCACCATCGGTGTTTGGTACGGAAGTACTGCAGCCAGCTTCGACCAGGAGTTTTGCAACATCTAAGCTCTGTGATTTCGAGTACCAGAAGCTGAGTCTACGAATAAACGGGAAATCATCATCACGTCCCAGTGACAACACGCTGGAGAGTAAGTCAGGGGGGAGCCCGTCACGTGGAGCGAATGACAAAAGATATTTCACGATAGAAATGAACCCTCGAGAGACGGCCACGTGGATGGGTCGCACCCCAGCAGTATTGGATGTAGAAGTCGAGCAACCAGCCTGGACGAGAGCTTGCACTACCATGTGACACTGAGATTCCTCGGATATTGACATGGCGACATGTAAGACGGTATCTCCATTGTTTTCTCGGACGTGCACATCAGCTCCTGTGCGCAGGAGGAGAGGAACCATCGATACTTGATGTCGCAGCGCGGTGAACAAGAACCTGTGAGGTAATGGCATGGGCTGGGACAGAAGATATTCCACTACGGAGACAAACCCTCGAGATATGGCTATGTCGATGGATATCTGGTTGGCGTCATTGGGTACAGAAAAGTGGCAACCAGCGTCGACAAGAGTTTGCACTGTCATGTGACACTGAGTTTCCTCGAGTGTACTCATGGCAACGTGTAGGAGGGTATATCCATTGTTCTCTTTGGCGTGTAGATCGGCTCCTTTGCGAATGAGGAAAGGAACCATCGATAATTGGTGGCGCAGGGCAGTGAACAAGATCGTGCGAGGTATTGGCACACGCTGGGAATCAAGATATTCGATGACGCGCCGAAATCCTCGCCGCACGGCACCGTCAAACAGGCTTGTGCCGCCCGAACAAAGGTCACCCTGAGCAGTCAAAACCTTTTTTGCCAGAGCTAGATACTGGTCCTCATCATCCAGACATTGACTGACAACTTGTAACAGTCTGTCTTCCTCTTCTGGCCTGAGTCGTAAGCCATGCACATTGCTTATGAGCCAATGCAACGCCGCTGCCTGTGTTGAGGGATCAGGATCCAGTAGAGAGAAGATGTCTAAGGATGTGCCGGACAACAACAGATAGCTACCAACTTCGCGGTACTCTTGCTCTGCCACAATGTTAAGAGTGTTGCCATCTAGGTTGAAGGCTGGGGGTATGCACCCAGCATCGATGAGAATCTGTGCAACCTCCATGCCAACAGATCTATCGAGAGACCCCGTAGCGACGCGCAGTAGGGAATCTCTACCAGGACTGAGAACATGGACATTGGCTCGTTTACTGATGAGCAAGCGGATCATCTTGACTCGCTTCGGAGGAGGGGCTTGCAGCGCTGAGAACAAGATTCTCGACGGAAGTGGCACATCCTGTGACAATAGATACTCCACTACGGAGATGAATCCTCGCATCACGGCGATATGGACCGGTGGTTTGTAACCAGCATCGAGCTCGGAAGGGCTGAAGCCAGCCTCAACAAGGAGCTTAGTGATGAGGAGGCAATGGTTCTCGTCCGACAGCTGCAAAGCTAGATGTAGTGGGGTATCTCCATTGGCTGCAAGAGCATTCATGATAGCTGTTCGCATATCAGCAAGTCGATCCGATGCATTCAGATCACAGACCCACCATGACTATGCGGTGCCAAGGATAGATCCAAAGAGGGTGTATTCATCGAAAGTAGAGCCTCGACAACGGAAATGCATCCCTTTTCTACCGCAACCAGGAGAAGAATCTCTGCGCAGCCGACCTCGACGAGTCTCCTTAAAGCAAGAGCCACCTCGTCTCTACCATCTACTTGACCACGGTCTTCCGCATCACTGATGAGTACATCCAGCAGTCCTCGATTCTCCCAGGGGTTGACTGACCATTTTGCAAATTCAGATCTTTGTAAGAGGCGGTTGATGATATAAAGTGGGAATTTGTGGGGCTGTTCTCCGAGCACGCGCGCAAGTAACCGAGCGGGGACGATGCTCGCATGCGCCAGGAGTAGATCGACGATCTCCGCTTGCCAACGGTCCACAGCAACCTCCAGTGGAATTGCTTTGTGATCTATAGCGTCACCCACATCCGACTTGTCCGAGTTTGACCCGTCTTCATCAGATTCGTCCACATCAACGGTGTCCGCGTCCGAATGATTGGTGACCATGGCGTCGAGAATGAAACCTCGAAGATTTATATCGACACCCCATGAGATCAGGATCCTAGCATGCTCGATCTTCCCGAAGTAGGCAGCGTATACGAGTGGGTTCGTCCCCTCTCTTGGTGTAAGGGTTGCACGACGGACAAATGCTCGAAATAGCGCGCCGGATCCGAAAGCAACGAGGATATAAAGAGGAACATCGTGCTCTGAAGTTGGCCATGGGATCCCGGAGCGAACCAATGGAACGAATCTACACAATTGATCCCACTCCCAATCGTGGCGGTGAATCCTCACCTGGAGGCCTTCAATGTCCTTGAAAATACCAGAATTCTCCGGTCCCAGATGTGAAAGATGACTGAGCCCATACGAGAGCACATATTCCAGAAGTGGGAGGGACTCTTGGAGTGTGGTAAGTATGATGTGTTGTTCCCGTGTAACGCTAGAGGACCGATCTCTGACTTGCTCGAGGCAGATTGCAATATAGGCCATGCAAAGCCTAGCCAGTCGTTCGTGCGCGTCTTCCATGACGATATGATACCATCGCAATTCGTCGATAATAAGCTTGCCAACAAGGTACTCCTGCATAATACCATAGTAAGATATTGCAAAGGGACACTCCGCTTGGTGACGGAGTTTACCTTGACACTCATATGAGAGAGGGTGATGATGTCAGTTTCGTCGCGATGGACCACGAGGCTCCTGCAGAGTTCCAACAAATCGGCACCTCTCATCAGCCTGAATCTTGAGTCTAACGCCCGATAATCCGAATCGATCATCACCGCTTCAAGGAGTTCGTCCATTCACATTGGCCGCAGAGCAGTCACCAGCCATACCAATGCACGCCGCACTCGATGCGCATCATATGGCCGCCTATCAATCGCAATGAGGATCCTTCTGTATGTCTCCTCCAGACCTTCTGGAAGGCTCTCGAGCACCTTCCGAATCTCCGATACCGATGTACACTTGTCGAGCGTGTCAATCTGACATTGTACCCAACGAAACCTTGAAACATCGTCTGCGTCAGTCCAATTCTGAAACGCATATACAACGATTCCTTACATGCCATCTGCCTTGGCACATAATTTAGACCTGATCTCCACCTTTAAGCTATCTCCGAATGTTCTCAGCCGACAGCACGAGTCGAGCTCGTTTGTGACGTGTAGCAAAATGTCCGACGACAGTTCGTTTGCCATCCTATCCATCGAGATCGAGGGGAAATGGGAAAGCATAGAGACAATGTTCTGGTGGGGGCGACTTGTGACGAAGGTTCGGACATCACCACCGGTGATAATAAGGCCATCGAGGAGGGTCTCGACCTCTCTACACTCATCAAGTGCATCGATGACGATCAGAGGCTTTCGAGGACATAACTTTGCAATTTTGGACAAATAACGTGATAATCCCTTGACGTTATAGAAGAGCTCGGCACGATTGTTGGTGTCCTTGAGTAAATCATCGAGCAGATCTTCTGGGTCGACCATGACGGCACAGAGAGAGGCAACCAGCTGTGCAACAACGGAGCGCATAACTTCAACAGCGCTCGTAGACCGCCCGGTTCGAAAGTCGCAATAGAAGTACGCCAGAAATTCCTCTTTGTGCTTTGTCTCAAGCAAGTCCTGGATCGCAGCAGAACTGTGGGGAAGGTGAACGGATTTTCAAGGAATAACAACAAGCGACAACGTACGCCAAAACCGTCTTGCCAGCGCCAGCTGAGATCCACCCACGAGCTCAGTAACATAACATGTCCAGAAAATCAAAGCCAGACCTTTTCCATGCAACAATAAAAACGAATCGCTGGTATCCCTCCAAGACTTATACTCCCCTGTAGAGAATAACCATGTACAAGTATCCAATTGGCGCAGCAATGACGTATCTTTCTGTTTCGTAGTGCAATCCAATGCATCAAGGAAACACAGAATTTTGTCCAGTTTCTCAGCTGAAGCGTGGGTTTCATCAGGATTACCCGTTGAGCGTGTAAGAGTGCAACTATAGACACACAGATAGCTTCAGGTTTTCTTCGACTCTCGTCCTCACTCATCATATAGTTCGTCGCAGTAGATGGATGTTGACGTTCGTTTTGCGTGATATTCCCTGCAGTACTACTGAGGTCCAGCTTAGAACATCATCCCATTGCCAGCGTAATGTCACTTACTCCAATCCGACGTTCATCGGCAAGTTTTGCTTGATGCCCGCTCTCGTCTCGCAGTTCCTGAATAACACGATTGTGGGCAGATGATCCTTAGAGCCAAAGTACTTACCAGATATCTCCCGTGAGTAAAAAATGGAATTGAGCTTTGCGGGAATGGAAAAGTGTAATGACGATCACGATAACATCGTCCGTTGGGCATGAAAATTCTGTTGGCCCACGGAATGATTGCACCGGCGGCCCATGGTCGACCTTGAGCAAGTCCTGCATCTCGTTTAACGTCGCCAAACACGTTTTGGGTTCGGCGCCAGACAACCAGCCTATTAGACGGTCGTCGAGCATGTATTGACGCGAAAGAAAAGGATCATTGAGGATTTCTAAGATGGCGCTGCATGCGGCTGCAATTGATTGAAGCTCTATTTCCAGTCGAATAAGGGAGTGTCCTCGGACTTGACTGACATCCTTGGAATTGGCATACTGAGTTGCTATAATGTGGATACGCTGCGAGGTTGAGACAAGTGAGGAGAGAGTCCTCTTGGCGGGGTCCATGATCATGATGGTGGTCCAATCAAATCCTTCCTACACATATGTACTTTGACGCTGGGCGTGGCACTGTACACAGGAAGGCATCACAGGATCTGGCGAAGCCTGGAAGACGTTCGGCTCGCACACATTCAGCTATTCTTACAGTCTGGAAATTTCACGTTGATAGCTATCTTGAATCTCTAGCGAACCCTAGACCACCTACTTTGAAGATGGCGGCATGCCACTGCGCCAGGCTGACCAGCTGACCTTGGGTCTGACCTCGTAGCTTCTCTTGGGGGTGTCGACCATCGTTTTTGACCAGCCAGGACCCCGTCCACCCCTGCTTGCAATTTTTACGCCGAGGGACCTCGCTATTCACTCTCACTCACCATATCTGTATCATAGGTAGGACGACAACTTCAAAGACGAATGGGGACGCGTAACATGAACAGAGACCTCATGGGCCTCGTCAGAATTAGATCTATACAGCGACAGCCGACGACGGCACCAGGCCTTGGTTAGTCATAAGTACATCATAGTACACGCCCCCCTTGCATGCTTTTTTCACTATACCTGGTACACCGCGAAAGAAAAAAAAATGGAAAGAACGGAACGAATAGAAGCCCATTCGAAGAAAGCGAAAAAAAGAGAGAGTGGGATGTAACGAAACAACGAAAATACCACACGAATAAAAGATACTCTGCCGACTCCGGACCAGCGGCATCGATTCAGAGTGTCTGTCAAAGCTTCAGCTTATCACTGGCGGCGCGAACGGTGGCGTTTAGCATGATCCGACGAGGGTCCAGACGCCTTCGGATCCTGGTGAACCGGATGTCACCGTCAGTATGCCAGTTACCATTTGGGTCCGAGACCCGGATGCGGGCGGCGTCACGGTCGAAAAAAGAAGGACACGCGGCTCACCTCCGGGGATGGCGCCTTCGGTCCACCACTTTGCCGTCCAGAGTTGGTTACTGTTTTGGGATTACAGCAAAGGTAACACGAAAGCAAAGGGGGAGGAGCACAATCAGCATTGGATGTAAAGGACGTTGGAAGCGAACACGCACTTGTACGTGGCCTGGTCATCGCCAAGGTACTATAAGTAGAACATGCCCATCAGCCTGGGCGGAACGAAGCAAAAGAGGCGGGGAAAGAGAACGCACGATGATGTTGGCCTCCCACGCAGAGACGCCTGCGCATCCAGCGCTGGCAGTCGTTGTAGCCGAGGCGCTCGACGACGTCGCAGTACTCGTCATTGTGTGCGATGATGACGTCGACGACGCGGATGGGGATGGAGACGGAGACGGAGACGGCGTCGTGGGTGGAGCCCCGCCCGACCCAGTCAACGCAGCTTTGACAGCCTGGTCATACCTGCCATTTTCTATCAGCCGTCGTCAGTCCCGGCTCCCGTCCACAATGCCTCGAGGCAGAGCCGAGAGACGCACCATACGCCTGAGACGCATCCCAGAGCATCACACCCCCAAAAGACGTATACTGGTTCTTAATCTGCGAAATGATACCCGCGAGCGTCGATGCGCTAACGTAGCCATTGTTCGCCGCAGTCGACGAGGCAGGCGCACCGATGTACACCTTGACGTTCTTGTTCGGCGAGACGGTCTTGGCCCAGTTGTCCCTACATTCCAGTAAACTCGGTCGATGAAAGATAAGGAGAACGGAGCGTGTACACTCACCACGTGCCAAAGTCAAAGTCCTATTGGGGATCACGTGAGTATGTTAGAGCGCGGTCATGAAAAGAATAATGACAACGCACGTTGCTGTTGGCAAAGTTGCTGACTTCACAGTAGTTGTTGTCTAAGACAACCCCGGGTCAATATGCCTAATCGCGTCATGTCGGAGAGAGAGACACGCACAGAATTGCACGTAGACAGCGTCAAAGCCGAATGCGTTCAACGTGGTTCCGATGTAGGCATCCGGAAAAGGGCACTGTGGAGCTGATTACGATCGTCTGTCAGTCATACCATGCGGCCACCTCCATACATAAGAGACACGAACCTGCGGTAATGTAGTATCTATTAAAGACAATGTCATTCTCTCAGGAATGCCGTCAATGGGGAGACACACAACACGCACTTTTTGTTTCCGCCATCCATCAATGTCCGAAGTGCCGTCAGGAACGCAGTGTACCCTGTCTGCGACCCCCCTTCGATATCCATGTCAATCCTATCGTATAAACATGAGATCGTCGCCACACGTGAGTATATTGCAATACGCCGGTCGTCTAGACGACCAAGAGGGCTTCGGAGGAAAAAACCCACCCGTCCAACACAGCCATTCCGAATGGCCTCGTGGAGCTGCTTCCGCCCAAGAAGACGTCCCAAATCACCTGCGCGTATGCTTGCCCTTCCGAATCGCTCGTGAACCCGACGCCACCAGTTGCACCTCCGATCGAGAGCGTGACAATCTTGCCGGCCGACTGACACGTTTCGATACCTGCCGTGAGGAAGTTACAGTTGGGAAGATTCGTTCCCGGGAAGAGGGGGTCGTCGACCGTGCTGCATGTCTACCGTTGGCACGCAGGCGTGCGTAAACGGATAATCAAAAGACAACGGAGCGGATCAGAGCGTGGATTCGGCGGAGAAACGTTATTTTGATAATGGAAAACGACTTACATTGGCAAGATTGATAGTGGGCAAATTACCGGTCGAATAAAACTCGGTGAGGAATGCGACCGGGAACGTGTCAACGGTGTCGTCCTGCGCGTTGCAATGAATGAGGAATGTGTTGCTACCATCCATCACCAAGGAGAAACATACACCACAATAAAATCCGATGGGCTGTTGCCATGCGGCCTTGTTGCTGGGATTGGCCGCTCCGAACGAGTTCTGGCCCCAGTACCTGGATGACTGCAATTCAACGCGACATTCTTCAAGACAGAGTGCGATATATACACGGCCAACTAGACGGAATATGCTCAGCATTGGAACGGTAACGGTGACACAGACGAAGAGACATACATTTGTATTTAGCGTCATGTCAAACGCTATCACCGAGGCAACAAAGCAAATGCCGAGACCCAAACGGATCGCGGGTGACGCTCCACCGGTAATCCGAGATACCATTCTTGGCAGGACTGGAAACGGCTTTGGCGGAACAAAGACAAAGTCGTGAAAAAAAGGATCTCGGACGAGGAGATTAGAGACGAGGGTTCCGGCCTCGAGAGTGACGACGAATGGACCCGTCTTTATGCATTTCCGAGTATTCACGTGGTCCAACATAGACATACCCCTTCCTTCCTTCCTTCCGCCGCATGCAACCACGGAAACCGTGAATGGTGATGACGATCACATTTTGCCTGTTAGCCTGCAGCGTATGGTGTTCTGATGCCCGGACCGACGCGTTTAGGTCGTTGCAATGTGGTCGCATTGGGCACGGGACAGCGTACAGCGAGGGAACTGATAACGGCCATGCTGGCACGCGCGGAAACCGTTCATATGGGTAGCTTGGAGACAATAGCAGTCGCAATGAGACCAACGATGGATCGGAGGAGAAAAAAAAGGTTCGCATACCGTTACCCTCATTGATACCGTATACCGTGATACTTTTGATGACCGATATCTGAACCCTTGATGTGATCTTGTGATACCATCCAGGTAGAAGTGGAGATGCAATGCATAGGGGGATCGGTAACCACGAGGTCGTCAGGATGGCCAACAAAGAGAACACTCGGAGGCACCTACAAGTCTCGAGCCCAGAGACCATGTGAAACTAGACCAGTGGGACTTGACGATAAGCCGAGATCCATGACAAAATGAGTGTCGTTCTCAAGGAAAAATACAAGGCATCCTCTATGAGGAAAAGGAGCGCATTCCGACGAAGCAGTGAATCAACGCATCCGATTCTGAATCGGATGGCTACAAGCACAGGAGAGCGCGCCCTCAGAGATAAGCTGGGTGGAAAAGGGGCACGAAAAACGGTGGTTGAAAGAGCCTAATAGCGAACGGATCAGTGATCAGTAGCTCCGCGAACTTCACGACATACCATTCTCGTCGCGTCGTCATTGGGCATCTCGGGCCATCTCTAAATGTTGGGCTATGCTAGTGAGACCTGGCACCGCATGATGCGACGCGTCACGAGGTCCAATCGACGCTCTACGCGCCAAGCAGGTCGAATACACGTCACGGGCGGCGTCGTGGACGCCACATCAGATGTGTCCGAGTCCGATGTGGGCGATTCTCCGTGACGGGGCATGTTGAACACCAGTCAGCGCAGAACCTGTGAAAGCTGCAAATAGAAATAGCAACGCCTCTGGTAGTCGAGAACGTGGCCCTCTTCAAGTTGTTGTAGGGAATTGCCTCCGGGGAAAGATTTATACGGAGGGTCGCCATGTGATGCCAGGATCCCGTATGCGCTTTCCCTCGGCTAGAAGACAAGGTACTTTCGAACTGGCTATCGTCCTTCTCTTCTTTGAGTCTACCCCTTGAAACCCTGCAGTATACTAAAGGTGAGCACACGAGTTGCGCTTGAAATGGACCCTTCCTTCATTTAGTGGCTGTCGTGCAAGTTCTTTCGAAGCGGCCCCAAAGTCGCAACCGCGGTGACCGCCATCCCCGATTCAAGAGCTGAGCTCGTCCACGGGATTGATCCGACAACAAGGAAATGATGCACAATATTCAGTAAAGTCCAGTCCATCCAATACGGAACAAAGAACATGATATGATCGCATAAAGAAGTGGGGATGGTACCATCAAATATGTACTGGAAGACAACCATGGTATAGGCAGGACGATACTTCGAGTACAATGAAGGCGAATGTGCATAACATCTCAATGTCGAGCATGAACAATAATCTAATTTCAGGGAACCGGAAGACGTTGCCAATAGAAGATAAGAACAAAGAAAGACGCAAGGGTAGGTTTGCATAGGTAAGCCATTAATACACGGCGAGTAAGATAGAATACCATTTGATGTTGATTATCTGATTTCAAGGTTACGTTTGGGTGCATATTGTTTTGGTTCGAACTTCTTTCTGGGTCACAGACGCCGGGGAATTGATGGCCGAGAAGGGTTGGGGGAATGGTGTGCGCTTTGATTCTTCCGCGCGATCACAAAGTTGGAGATCGTGCTTGGCTGGGTTGGTATCCTGTTCCTCAGGCCTTTCCAGGAACGATCATCAAGGCTTCCAGCCTTTCTTCCAATCCCCTTCCTAATCCCTCACGCTCCCACTCACCACCGATATCGTCCAACAGCGCGATGCTGTCCCTGTCCCTGCCATGTATCGACCCGGCACTTGAGTGAGTGTTTGCAAATCCTGATACACCAGGGATGTGTGGAGGCGGTTCGGATGAAGCACAGGTAGTAAAGGACGAGAGAGGGACCGTCGACGTAGGGGTGGATGCGAGAAGATCCGAGTAAGACATGAACGAGAGCCGTTTCGAAGCGGCATGTGTGGGAGAAGGTGGATGAGATATATTCAACGAGTTGGTGAACGGAGAGCCGGTATAAGTGGAAGAAGGGGAAATCCCGAGCGAGGCTTGCGATGTTGGCTGGATGTGAGGCTGTTGCGCGGGTTGAATATGGGCGATTGGGATTGGTTGTGCAGGCGATGCAATGGGTAGGGGAAGTTGTTCGACCGTCGTCGAAGGCGACGACTCGACGGATGATAGTGTAGAGTAGTACGCTGAGGTGGGGGTATTGATAGAAGTACTTGATTTTCCAGCTTTCCTTGCCGCGGGTGCCGTCCCCACCGGAGGAGATGGCATGGGAGGGGATGTTTGAATGGTCAAACGACCCTGTTGTTCCCTGGTAGGGCTCGATGAGAGCAGTGGCAACGCAGTCGGAGCGGAAGGCGACGAGGACCCAGGAACGCTCAATAACAAGCTAGAACGATGTCTGCCAGGCGACCTGCCACTAGTTGGACTGGGACTCCTACTCCTGAGACTCCCGATCGGACTCGCAAAACCGCTTCTGATTTGCCGGTCCCTGTCCCTGGCGGGTGTCAGAACAGCGATGTGATCCTCCTCCATAGGAGAGGAGGATGCGAGGATGGATGCTGCGGAATCAAGGACTGAGGGGACGCTTTGCTCAAGCTGTTCGGTGCCTTTTGATCTGGGGATACGGTGTGGATTGGGTGGGTGGGAAGATGGCGGCGATGGAGGACCTATGGGTTCGATGTCCCGTTCGAAGATGGCAGACGACGACGAGTGGCTAATAGAGGGGGAAAAACATGCTAGTATGAGTGGAAACGAACGGAAAGAGAGTGGCATGCGCGTACGCTGATGTGGGCGATGAAGGTATGGAGGAGGGTGAGCGAGAACCGAGTTTTGCATTGCCCGTCTGCAAAAGCTGCGAGGCATGGGATGAAAGTCTATGCTCTCTGTGGGATGGGGTGAGGAGGGTCGAGTTTGAGGTCATCCTACGAAGATCAACAGGGGGCGAGTAGCGAGGAGTCGAGACCATGTTGGCTGCAAAAAGAAAAAGTTGAACGAGAGCGCGAAGATGTCAGTGAATAAATACTTGCGTTGTTGGGTTTCTTGGATAGTAGAAGGGGTCATCGTTTGAGCGGCAAAGTGGCAGGAGTGGAAGAACGGAACTAAGTGGACAAGTCTGGCTTAATAGCGAAATGAACGACTCGTGTGGCGTTTTCTTGTACTCGACCGCCACCGAGACACCGGCGTCAGTGCCTTGATGAGGAATCATGACCCCCTGAAGACGGGTTACTGTGCCTTATCGCTGTGTCTCTTTGACGGCCGCAGCAGCAACGGCCTTGTGGATCATGACTTGTTTAAATTTGGCTGTGTCTTTTCGTCGAGTACCGTGGGCGTCGTCTCACCTCTATGCACACTCTGCTCCGGGAAAAAAACTCTCCAGATCGCCTTTCGTTCACATCACACGGTTGTAGCAGGTGGCAGCACGACTACCCCCGAATTCTGCCCGAAGGTCGAGCTGGCACCACAGCTTTTGACGGGCCGCATCGAAAATTTTCTGCAGTGTGATGCTGTCAATCCGGTACCCCCTCGACCCTGCTTTTCCAAGTTCTGCCTCACTGCCAGTGCGCCATCATGATTCACGATTCATCCATTTCTCGTTGGCGTCGCATCCTGTACTGTTTTATAACGTGATTCAAGTTCCTTGTCTGGTGGTGTGGCACCTCGAATCACTGGCATGCCACATTGCTGAGCTTGATCGGGGCAGTGATGTCCACAGCTGCGTCAACTCTCAAGGGATTCGGAGAGAATCCCTCTGAAATGGAAAAACTCGAGCTTCATATCGCAATCGTACCGAATCCATACATCGTTTCGGCAGTACCAGCAAGGTTCAGGGCATGGACGAAGAATGCGTTGCCAGTATGAATCGTTACGGTACGCTTCCATCGATGGGCCCCTGACTCAGTGCAATACATATTCGGCAGTTATTCGGGAGAAAGTGTTCTTCGGTTTCGACAACGGTGCAAATGATTTGGGTAAATTCGGACAGATATCATGTAGCTAAGCGGAGCGAGTATTCTGGAAATGATGACATCACTCGAAACGTGCAGGAGACGGAGCTTGCGGAGTCAATGTATAGCATGATCGCGTGGTCTATCTCCAGCAACCCGGTGTCTTTCCCATCCACGCACTGGTAATGCGGATATAGAACTGATTGATCAATATGTACAATATATCAGTCCCGTGACAAGCAAAGGAGCAAGTATGTACATATGTGAGAACAGCGTTCATGAAACCATCAAATACAACAAGTCCATCAAAATCATACGTAACATTGTCCGACAAGTTAAAACGTCCACTGACATGTGACCCAACAGAAAAAAGTCCACAAGGCTCAACTGGCGTCCGGTACATAGCCGTGGTACACTTGGCTATCCAATTCATAGTCCTCGATGATGTAAAAAGGCGCTCAGAGCACAATAGGAGCCCTGCGAAATACATCAGCGGCCCATCAGTACAGAAGCACCCCAAGATGTCAAAAGGTAATCATCACGGACCATGTTTGGCATCCCCCGTTCAGCTCGCCGGTCAACATGGAGAGTATGTCACGGTCACCCTACCATCTTGAACAGCCTGACCTCCCGTCAAAGCGTCCATCGCCGCCGGCGAGACCGTGAATCCAGTCGTGGACTTGTCAACAGCTATGATGTTGACCGTCGTGCTTCCGTATGTGACAGCATAGCACGCGCCACAATTCGGAGAGTTCCAGCCCGACACAGTCTCCACCCCACCAACGTTTGGAAAGCCGGGCACCTGGCCCAGTGTGGTGATGTTGTATTTGGTCTCAAGGCCATTGGGCCCGTCAGAACACGCTACATTATTGAGGGAGAGGTCAGCGTTGCCATAGTTATCGTCGTAGGAGAGCGTCGTGGTTGTCTGCGCGAAAACACCAGCGGAGACGAAAGTGAGGGCGGCAACGAGGAAAGTGGTGAGGTGGTACATCGTTGACTAGGGCACCGAGTGAGGAAAGGATGTGCTGCAGTCAAGCGAGAACATGGGACCATTTTATACGCACGCCGAGCAGTTCAAGAACATTACCCCCGAAAGACATGGTGATCGGAGAAAGAAGGGACATGTGGCAAGCGCCCCCTTAGGCGAGATTCTCAGTTCGGCAATGCGCTACGGGAGTCACGGGAACACAGTGATATTACGAAAGGAAGGGTGATACCTGATATTGAAAAGGAGACGACTGCATGTTATACTGTTTTCATAAGAATCCTATAGAGCAAAGACTTACCAGGATGGCGGCGGGTAGCAACTGCTTGTTACGCCGGTGTGCGAATAACTTGGCAATTCAAAGGACGTGCCAGCACGAGGTGGATCCGTACGACGCTTATATCTCGACTCAATGCTGCCGCATAATTTCCTCGCGACGGAAGCTCATCCCCGCATGCTCATTCACAGCTGCACACACACGGGCCCCGATATCCGCCCGGCGCGAGGTGAAACTATCATGGACCACTGTCATCTCCGTTTGGAGAAGGGGCCAAGGTGACCGTTCGGACGTGTTCTGGAAGAGCGCAAATGATTGTTATGAGCTACGGCCATACCTAGTCCGTGCTGGCCTTCTCTGTAGGGGTAGTCGCCGACTCGAGCGCGGTAAGAAGTCGACGTTTGAGAGCCTTTGGGTCATCTTCTGACCCTTCGGTCCGGGGGTGCGACGACGCGTCATCGCCTTCAGTATCTGGGCCACTCTAAACGCGAGCCCGCCGTTACGAAGTGCGTTTGTCTGCTAAAGGGCTCGACTCATCTCGCAGCGGGACATGTCCGGTCGTGCGTACGCGACGGTTGTGCAACGAGAAAAATCACTGTTTCGTAGTAATAGCGAATGGGCTGAAAGGAGTAACCTGAGTCGAAGTCTTACTGTAAATTTGTTTCGGTTGTAAAAACAGTACTGCCAGTGGCTGCTTCATGACGTGAGTAAACAACGCACACGAGGCCATGCAGGCTCTCGTAGGCCTACGCGGCGGAACATTGAATTGGAAATCGCTGAACAGACGCTGTTGAGCGTGGGCAAGCGCAATTCGCAAAATCCCGGCTGTGCCGAGCCCGCCGCCGCTTCGAAGTCCTTCGGCCGAAGGAAACCATCGTGGCAGACCCCAAGGCGCGATTGCACCTTCGCATTTTGAGGCTTTCTGCGCGAATCTCGCGAGGATTTCGCGTAAACAACATATATACAGATCGACAGCGGCAGGAAGGATGACAGTACAAGACTAGAATATCCGCCGAGTCAGTCTCTTGAGTGTGGAATAGCGGGAAGAAACGTACAATAGCAATAGCTCGTCGCACACCGTGTAAATGGAAAGATTATGAGGATGGGAATGCTGGATTAGGTAGAGACGAAGGACTAGGCAGGGAGTGTCCAAAGACAATTTTTGTTCGGGAACAAAGGTACGTAGGCAGTCCACGACCTTAGGCTCAAGCGGTGTACGTCCTTTGGAATTGAGCGCGCACAGGGGTCACAACCTCCAACAGAAAGTCGACAGAGAGCATGATCGGTTCGGGAGTACGACCTCACTGGAGATCAAAGCCATTCTATGTGGGAGCCCTACTTGTCCGTACCTTTCCAAAACCAGACCACGGAAAATAGTGTTATTTCATATGAGAATACTACATGATGAGTGTGAAAGGTCGGGCAACTATAAAGTCATAGGGTTACGCTCAGGAATGAGAATATCTGGTACAGTTTATTTATTATTTTTATCTCTGTGTGGGGAGAGGAAATTTGAAATAGCTCGTTGCACCCCGGCAAGTCGGAGATAAACATGCGGCGGCCGTGCGGGTAGAGGGGTGGAAGCGAGGGTGGGGGAAAGGGTGAGGGTGAGGGTGAGGGTGAGGGTGAAGGAGAGGGGAGAGAGAGATGCGTTCAATGGATGGTAGAAAAGGTGGGAGATGGCAGACTACAAGGAGCAGATGGACCGCTGAGAATAGGAGGTGAAGGACTACGAAGCGGAGTGTCAAGCGACAATTGTTGTTCGGCAACACAGGCACGGAGGTAGTCCTCCACCTCAGAGTATTCCATGGTTATTGCAATCTCGAGAGGTGTATGTCCCCTGGAATCGCATGCACAGGGGTCACAACCTGCCTGGACGAGGATTTTCACAACTTCTAGTAGTGAGCCACGAGTCAACCAGTATCTTTCTCGTGTTAGGGCGACGTGTAGGACTGAATCTCCGTTGGTCGCGCAGACGGAAACATCGGCCCCATTCCGAACCAACAAGGACATCATACGCGGGACTTGAGAGGAGCTATGTTGAGCTTTCACTGCAGTGAGCAAAATATCAGGAGGGCACGGCGCGTGATGTGAAAGCAGGTATTCCACGACGAAGACCATGACCATTGCTACTGCCATTTGGACAGGTAATTTACCATTGGCGTTTGGCACGGAAATACTGCAGCGAGCTCCGACCAAGAGTTCTGTGACCTCTAGACATATTTTTTCCGGCCGCAACCGCATGGCATGGTGTATCAGGGTATCTCCATCGGTTTCCCGTGCGTGGACATTGGCTCCTTTGGAGATGAATGAAGTGACCATCGATTTCCACTTGTGAGGGTCTCCTTCGTACATGGGCCATGACCTTAGCACAGGGGACAGGATATCGGGTGGAAGTGGCACGTTGTTTGAGATCAAGTACACTGCTACGGAGGCAAATCCTCGCATGACGGCTGCGTGGAGAGGGGTTTCCTCCGAGGCATTCGGCGTAAAATGGCGACACCCAGCGTCGAAGAGAACTCGAGTGGCCTCCAGGCATTCATCTTCATCCGAGAACTGCGTAACATAGTGCAGCAGACCATTTCCGGCGAGATCAATGTATGCTACGTTAGCTCCATGGTCCACGAGGAGGCGTACTGTCGATGAGGGGTTATGACGCGGTGACACGGTGGAAAGCAAGTCGGAAGGAAGCCTGTCGTGTGGAGCGAGTGATAGAAGGACTTTCACAACAGAAATGAACCCTCGAGAGACGGCCACGTGGATGGGTCGCACCCCAGCAGCATTGGACGTAGAAGTCGGGCAACCAGCCTGGACGAGAGCGTGCACTGCCATATGACATTGGGACTCCTCAGATATCGACATGGCGGCATGTAAGAGGGTGTCCCCGCCGTTTCTTTGGACATGCACATTGGCTCCTTTACTTAGGAGGAAAGGAAGCATAGATGCTCGGTATTGCAGCGAAGTGAACAAGATCCCATGAGGTAATGGGATGCGTTGGGATAGAAGATATTCCACCACGGAGACGAACCCCCGAGATACACCGACGTCGATGGGTAACTGACCGGAATCATTGGCGGTAGAAGTAACGCAACCGGCGCCGACGAGAGCTTGTATCGTCATGCAACACTGAACTTCCTCGAGTGTGCTTATGGCGACGTGTAGGAGAGTGTCTCCATCCTTATCTTTGGCGTGTAGATCAGCTCCTTTGCGAATGAGGAAAAGAACCATCGACGGTTGGTGCCGCAGTGCAGTGAACAGGATCCCGCGAGGTAATGGCATGCGTCGGGATAAAAGGTATTCCACCACAGAGACGAACCCTCGAGATACGGCAACGTCGATTGGTAACTGGCCGGCATCATTCGATATAGAAGGGCGGCAACCGGCGCTGACGAGATCTTTCATAGTTGCGAGGCACCGAGTTTCCTCGAGTATGCCTATGGCGACGTGTAGGAGGGTTCCATCTTCCTCTTTGGCGTGCACATCGGCTCCTTTACGAATGAGGAATCGAACCATCCACGCTTGGCGTTGTCGCAGCGCAGTGAACAGGATCCTGTGAGGTAATGGCACGAGTTGCGATAGAAGATATTCCACCACGGAGTCGAACCCCCGAGATACACCGACGTCGATGGGGAACTGACCGGCATCATTGGCTGTAGAAGTGTCGCAACCGGCGCGGACGAGAACTTGCGTAGTTGTGAGGCATTGAGCTTTCTCGGGTATACTCATGGCGACGTGTAGGAGGGTATCTCCATTTGTTTCTTTGGCGTCTAGATCAACTCCTTTGCCAATCAGGAAAGGAACCATCGACGTTTGGTCGCGCAGCGCAGTGAACACGATCTTTCCAGGCAATGGTATGCGTGGGGACGATGCTTGGTGTTGCAACTCAGTGGACAGGATCTCGCGAGGTACTGGCATGTATTGGGAGAGAAGATATTCCACCACGGAGAAAAACCCTCCAGATATTGCAGCTTCGATGGGCAACTGACCGTCATCATTGGACGTAGAAGGCTGGAAACCAGCGGCGACGAGAACTCGCATAATTGTGAGGCACTGAGCTTCCTCGAATGTCTTCATGACGACATGTAGGAGAGTCTTTCCCTGTTCTTTGAAGTGCAGATCAGCTCCTTTGCGAATGAGGAACGGAACCATCGACACTTGATGTCGCAGCGCAGTGAACAGGATCTTGCCAGGAAATGACATGCGTTGCGATAGAAGATACTCCACGACGCGGCAGAATCCTCGCCTCACGACACTGTCAAACATGCGTGTATTGTCCCAACTATGGTCACCCGGAGCGACCATGAGCCGTTTTGCCACAGCTAAATGTTTGTCTTCATCATCCAAAAATTGTCTGATGGCTTGTAACAGCCTGTCTTCCTCCTGGGGTAAGAAGCGTGAACCGTCTACGTTGCCAACAAGCAAACGCAACGCCGTTGCTTGAGATGACGGATCAGGATGTAATATGGACCAGATATCTGAGGATGTGCCGAACAACAACAGATAGTTGCCTATTTCGGGGCACTCTTGTTTTGCCGCAATACAGAGGGGAGTTTCGCCATTTAGGTTGCGGGCCGAGGCGTTACAGCTAGCATCAATGAGTATTTTGGCAATCTCCGGGCAAACGGATCTATCAAGAGACCGCATAGCGACGTGCAGCAGGGCATCTCCATCGGGACTCAGAATATGGACGTTGGCTTCTTTACTGATAAGTAAGCGGATCATCTCGACTCGCTTCGGAAGAGTGGCTTGCAGTGCTGCAAACAAGATCCTCGACGGAAGTGACGCATCCTGCGAAAGGAGATACTCCACGACAGAGATGAATCCTCGCACCACGGCGATATGGACCGGTGGTTTGTCATCAGCGTCGCGCTCGCAAGGGCTGCAGCCAGCCTCAATAAGGAGCTTCGTGATGATGAGGCACCGGTTCTCGTCGGACAGCTTCATAGCGAGGTGTAGTGGGGTATCTCCATTGGCCGCAAGAGCGTTCACGATTGCTATTCGCATATCAGCGAGTCAATCCCCTGTATCCAGATCAAAGACCTACCACGACTATGCGATTCTGAGCATAGATCCAAAGAGGATGTATTCATCGAAAGCAGAGCCTCGACAACGGAAATGCATTCCTTTTCTACCGCAACGAGGAGAAGAGTCTCGGCGCAGCCGACCTCAACGAGTCTCCTTAAAGCAAGAGCAATCTCGTCTCTACCGTCTACTTGATCATGGTCTTCCGCATCGTCGACAAGCGCTTCCAGTAGTCCTCGGTTTTCCCAAGGGTTGATTGCCCATTTCGAGAATTCAGCTGTTTGCAATAGGCGGTTGATGATATAAAGTGGGAAGTTGTGAGGCTGCTCTCCGAGGACGCGCGCAAGTAACCGATCGGGGACGATAGCTCCGTGCGCCAAAAGCAAATCGGCGATTTCCGCATTCCAGCGATCAACAGCTACCTCTAGCGACACTACCACGCTGTCCTCGTCCGGGTTATCGGCGTCCAAGTCGTTGACAACCAAACCTGGATGGTTTACATCGGCACCTTGCGAGATCAGCGCCCTAGCATGTCCGGTCTTGCCAAAATGTGCAACATACACGAGCGGGTTGGTCCCTTCCCGTGGAGTAAGGCCGGTACGGCGGACAAGCGTTTCGAATAGAGCGTCGGATGCAAACGCGATGAGGGTATAGAGCATGAAATCATGCTCCGAAGTGGGCCACGGAACGCCAGTGCGAATTGACGGGACCAGTTTGCGCATTCGATCCCACTCCCAAGTATAGCGGCGAGTAATCCTTTGAAGGGTTTCGATGTCTTTTAAAATCCTGGCGTTGCTCGACCCAAGATGAGCGAGATGATTGAAACCATCGGAGAGCACATATTTCAGGAGTGAGCGAGAAGCATAGGATGCCGCAATCCCGAGGTCTGGTTCCCGTGTTAGGATAGACGATCGACTTTTGCATTCCCTCATCCCCTCGAGGCAAAACGCAATATACGTCATGCAAAGCCTAGCCAGCTGTTCGTGCGCATCTTCCAAAACGATATGATATGTTGGTAATTTGGCGTGAACAAGTTCTCCGACAAGGTACTCCTGTACAACGACCCAAGAAGTCGAATGCGATCAAAAGGAGGGGAGACTGAGCTCACTTTGACACTCATATGAGAAAGGGTGATGATGTCCGTTTCTTCATGATAGACCACGAGACTCCTGCAAACATCCAGCAAATCGGCTCCTTTCATCAGCCCGAACCTAGAATCCAAGGCCCGATACTCCGGGTCGATCATGACCGCCTCTCGGAGTTCGCGCATGTACATGGGTCGTAGGGCACCCACTAACCACACCAATGCACGTCGCGCGAGGCGCGCATCAGACAACCGCCTATCGATCGCAATAAGAATCCTCCGGTATGTCTCCTCCAGTCCTTCCGGAAGACTCTCGAGAACCCTACGAATTTCTGATACCGAACTACATTTTTCGAGTGTGTCGATCTGGCACTGTACCCAACGAAACCTGGAATGCACGACGGTCATTCGAACCATCAAATAGAAAGATCAGGTTTCCCTACATGCCGTCTGCCTTTGCACATAGCTTCAATCGGATTTCCTCCTGGAGCCTCTCGTCGAACGTTCTCAATCGACGGCGAGAGTCGAGTTCTCTGGTGACGTGTAGCAGGATATCCGCTGACAGTTCGTCGGCCATTTTATCTATCGATATACACGGGAAAGGTGAGAGAATGCTGATGACGTTTTGCAGTGGACGAGAAGTGGCAAATATCCGTAGGTCACCCGTGCTCATGATGAGCCCATCGAGGAGGCTCTCTACCTCTCTGCACTCGTCCAGTGCGTCAATGACGAGAATGGGTGTTCGGGGGAACAATATTGCAACCTTGCACAGATATCGTGACAGTCCCTTGATATTGTAGAAGCGTTCAACATGACTGTCGCTCTCCTTGAGTAACTCGTCCAGCAGATCTTCCGAATCGAGCTTAGCGACAGTGAGCTCAATCATTAACTGGGCGAGAATGGAGCGCATGACTTCAACAGCGCTGGTAGACCGCTTCGTCCGAAAATCACAATAGAAGTAGACCAGGAGTTCTCCATCGTCGATCGTGTTATTGAGGTCGTTGATAACGAAAGAACTACAAACGTGGTCAGCATCTCTGCCTCATGAATACGAGAAAGCGCACGCTAAAACCGATTTTCCGGCACCAGCTGCGATAAAAATTTGTCAGGAACAAGAACCTTCGGATCATCGCAGTGGTTACCTTTCCCTTGCAGCCACAAAAACGACCCTTTTCCCTCCCTCCATGACCTATACGCCTCCGTAGCAGGCAACCACATGCATGTGTCGGATTGACGCATTGATGATGTTTCTCGATGTTTCTCTGAGCAATCCAATGCGTCGAGTATTTTCAATAACCTTTTCAGTTTCTGAGCTACATATGTGATATCACTGATGAGACCAACTCGTGCATGCCGCCAAGAATAGCTGGACATACAAACTATTTCTTTCCTCTGGCTTACTCTTGCAATGTCCCTCGCTTGAGTGGATTGAGGCTGCCCATGGCCTTGCACGCGGGCATCCCTAGTCAATTTTGTTGATGATCAGTTTTGATCACGAACCAGGCACGGGGCCAATACCGCTCACTCGGTTCTCGAAGGTGTCATCTGTCTATGAACTTCATTCCTGTGGTTCCTGTGTAATGTCGTTATAAATGAACTCGTCCAGATATTCAACACTCACCATATGTCCGTTGCGAGCAAGAAGTGGAAATGGGCATTGTGAGAGTGGAAGAGTACAATGGCGGCATGGATGTCGTCTTCTTCGCAAGCGGATCTCGTCGGGGTAATTCCAGAGAAGGCTTGTACTTCACGCTCAATACTGAGCAGCTTTCCCATCTCTGATAACGCATCCAGACACGTTTCGGGTTCAGTGCCGGACAACCACTCCACCAAACGGTCATCAAGCAAGTAATCGCGAGAAAGCAGCGGGTCGTTGAGGACTTTGATGATGGCTCGAGAAGCATTGGCGATGGTTTGGAACTCGGATTCCAGCCGAATGAGAGAGTGTTGTCGAACCTTCCTAACGCCTTTGGTAGTTGAATATCGAGCTGTAGCATTTCGAACTTGCTGCGCGGCCAGCTCAATCAAGTGAAGGATAGTCTTTGCAGAGTCCATGGAACAGTCTTGATGATAGCTTCAGTCTCGAGATTGTGATCCAGTACTGGCGCTCGCACTGGACAATGATGATGGGGCAGTGTCTGGGACCGTCCCTGGGCCTGGCCGAGCACACATCTCACTGATTGGTTGAAATGTACTAAACGGGTATTACTTAGTACAACAAACGCAAACACACACTTGAACTCAAGTTTATCCACCTTTGGTCACTGAGAAGATGGCTGCCGACTACAACTAGTACTGTGATCACAAGGAAAGCAATCGAACCGGTCGAGGCGGCGTTAACGAGCAGGATGGAGCCTAAGAGGAAGTTTGACCGTGATGTAGCGGCGTTCAAGCGGATCAGTGATTCAAACTGCTATCGGCATCATCATATCTTGTACGTCTCGTTCATTAACCAGAGCAGCCCACTGATTTCAAGCCATCCGACTCTTGTGCAACTCAGTTATCTCTCAGTCCAACCATGACTATCGAATTGGCCCCTTTGCCACTGCCTGCCTCCGCGGATCCATCTTACTTTGTCGACTTCGGTCGCGAAGTCAAGGGCGTCAACCCCGGCGAGCTTATACCACCTCAGTTTCTTGAGATCCACGACGCACTCTACAAGGTTAGCAGTCCAATCTGCCGCGACAGCTCCACATTTTAATTTCGTTTCACCACCCTACCAGCATGATATCCTCTTGTTCCGCAATGTTGCTCTTACACCCGAACAACAGTATGCACTAACCAAGGTAATCCCTTCGTTCTCCCTATATGTGTTTCTCTCTTTTCGTCACTCTACCATAATCTTTCAGGCATTCGATTCGCAATCTGAGAGCTATGGACATGGCAACAACAAGATTGAATCCACAAACAGCTCCACCCTTCATTACATCAAGGCCATCCCTCGCGTGCCGCAGGTTCAACTCATCGGTAACGGTACTGTGACTGATTACGAAGGTCTCGCCACTGCTGCCCTCAAACACCCCTCTCACACCACCTTTCACAAAACCCGCGTCTCCGAGGAGGATGAAGCCAAGGGTTATACCCGTTTCTGTCGATGGCATATCGATGCAGCTTTATACGAGTATAATCCACCTCACGTGACCACGCTGCATGGGATAACAGTACCCAAAGGTGATCGCCAGACCGTCAGGTATGACGATGGAACAGGAGATGAGCTACCAGTACCCCTCGCTCCCACAGCGTTCGTCTTAGGAAAGACCATGTTTGATATTCTCCCGCCAGAGTTCAAGAATCTGGCGGTAAGGGCCTCGGTGCAGTATGCGCCACACCCTTACGTTTGGATGGCACCGGCTCGCGCTCTACCGACCGGTTTGGGAATCGAGAATGAAGGCCTCGAAACCCCCACTGGAGAGCTGCCCGCCTGGGAAGAGTCCAAGATCAAGACATTCCCTATGCTAAGCCGATCCTCATCAGAAAGAGAATAATCACCCACTCCGATAGCTGTGGAAGAACCCGGTTACAGGGAGTCTCCACTTCCAAGTTCACTCGTGGGCCGCTCAGGAACTGATCATAAAGCCTCTCCCAGCAGGCGTGAAACGTGATGACGCCTTATACCCAGATGGCGTGCACCTCAAGGATCTTTCAGAGGTACGGGCGCTGCTATACAAGATGCAGCGACCGGCCATTGCGCCTCAGGTAAGAGCGGCAGTAATGACGTCCCTCATGTCGTTCACGTCTCAAAAGCTTGTGTACCCCCACGAATGGCAAGAGAAAGACCTCGTCGTCTTCCATAACCGAGGACTCTTGCATAGCGTTGTTGGTGCCCTTGGGCCTAACCAAGGACGCGTGTTGGACCGGCTAGGGAGAGACTCTGAGAGAGAGGGGGGGAACACGGGCCAACGCCCTGGCTAACTGCCCAGCAACGCAATGGGACGGGACGAGCCTGCACTACTCTACTCTACGTGTCGTACTACTCCGGCATCTCCCAGCCTGGACCCCAGCCACTCCTACCCTTGCTCTGTCCTACCTCAGACCTCTCGTGACGCGGCCCTACAGGCCACCCCACTCCAGTGTTCCACCAATGCAACGTCGCCGCGTCCGATGTCCCCGCAGGGCCAGCCGAAGATGACGTTCTCAAGTGGGCCTAGATCTCGCCCTTCCAAGCCATCGAGACACGCGTGGAGGCGGTTCTTGATGGAAGTCGTTGGTGACCCATATGAGCTTCGGGTGAACGTTTGTAGGCTAGGATGAAATTTTGGTGGGGAGAAAGACAAACGAACTGCCTTTCCTAATCACAGAGACCATGAATTTATATTTCGGAGTCGTTAGCGGCTCTCATCGCACTTCACAGCGATTTCTGATTCAACGCAAAAGTTTAATTTACACCGTAACACGTCTGACGGCCCGTTTTATTTGGATCGAAGCTAAGTTAGTTCGAATTCGTCACTCAAGATTCGTTTTGTGCGCAGCCCGTCAACTCGGAGCTAGTTTCCGCGTCTCTCGGAGGCCGTGTTGCCTTAACACGGCCTCGAGCGCTAAGTAATACTGAAGGTTTCACCGCCTCGTAAAGGCCATTGCCCGCTGTCTTGACTCCATCATGTTCCCAGTTGCTACCCTTCATGATTGATTTTCCGTCACTCATGTAACTGTGAGTTGCTTTCTTCCATGATGGAACTTGAACGGGTCGTTGGTTCTGAAGTTGGTGCCCTGCTGGTACGAGTAGCTGTTTCAATTTGCGTATTCGGACACCAACCTTTCCTTGAAAGGGTTTGTTCGATGCTCAGGCGACGCTCAAAGTCCCACTGAGCCCAATCTCCATTCAAATTGTGCTCTTTTCCGCCGGCGCTTTTGCACTGTTTTTCAAGAACCCGTTCAACTCCCTGTCTTGCTCGATTGTTTACTTGTCTACGTTCAAGAGGGAAGATTATCAGGACCCAGTTCCATTACACCCATTGCAGGCTACATAACGAAACAACAGCTCTTTCGCTTTCCTCCGACTGGCATGGAAGTTTCCTCGTTGCAGCGTCGGAAGGCTTTTTTTGGTTACCTATTCGTTTCTCGAGCACATCACCTCTTATCCTATGCTTGAACTGACTCTCTGACAGCCCTGTCATGGAGACGTATGGGCTCACGGTATACCAGCTTACTCGCCGTCGTGAAGAGACCGACGTCATCACCCTCTCGCAACCATGCGCGTGAAGGTGAGCTCAGTCCGCTGGGATTAGACCGTCCCCCTGCTTGCGTCCAGCTTATCAGTCGATCATCTAGGAACACCTGATCGAAAAAAACTTACGCACTAGTGACCTGTCTGGCTTTGCATGGCCCGTATTGCGATGTATTTCGAGCAGATGAAGAATGCACGATGATCGTTTGTCTCCAGGCGAGAACCAGTTCTCCGAAGGACGCGTCATACACGTCTCCCCCCTTTCGAATGCGAGGATGGGGACGAGAAGGGGTGGTACCTTTTCCACTGGATAACCGCACGACTATGCCGATAAGGCTTAGTGGAGGTAGTACTATTTCGAGTTCTGAATCCATTACTGTGTGGTTTCCCTCGTCGCGTCCGCCACTCGACTGATCAAAGGATCGGATTTCGTCATATTCAACGGTCTGTGCGGAGTCACCAAGGTACCTAGTTCTTGTCTACAGGTTGGCAATCAGCGTCCAAAGTTAAAGGAAGTTCGATGATTCCAAGCTTCTCGAACAAAAACTCTGATCATCCTCCACCATCAGAAAGCTATCATACTGCTCGTCGCTTTCTTTCCTCGCCCCTAACTCGTCTGCAAGACAGATTTAAAACTTTCTAGCTCTCCGCAGATTATCGAGAGAAGGGTCGTCGACTTCCAGCATACGGTCATGAATCCACTGTGAAACCGGAAGAGATCTTGGCGACATGACTCCGATGATATAAAACAAGAGCAGGAAGAGAGTCGTGGACGCCCCAAGGGCGAACGCGAGCTTTACTTTGGTTGAGCAGCTGTGTCTGGGAGTTCAGAGTAGAATGGACGTACAGCGATTATGTTAATCTGCGGGCGCCGTCGGGGGGGTTCTCGCTTGAATTACTTATGTTCAGCTGCAGTTGCACTATCGCATCCGTGACCTCGCTCGTCCCATTAGCGGGTTGGCATCCGGTATCCAGATGACCAGCCAGATATACAAGTTGCGGAAACAACTTCACGGATGCACCAAGCCATATCAGCTGGGCTGCGATCTCGGCCACGGCATTTTCAAACTGGTCACGCCCAAGGGTGACTGTAGGAGCCACGTCGGATCCAGTGGTAAGTGCGCTATTGGTCACATTGATTCCGACGTCACTTTCCATGATGTAACTAGCACAGTGTTCGGTCGAGGTGCTCAACACCCGCAACATATTCATCGCTTGAAAAAAACATGTTGAATGCGGTTTCGAGGGCACGGTGGTACTTTCCTGATGCCTTTCAACTACTGGGGCGAAAAGACACTGCCAACACCCCGACGTTCTACCAGAACATCAAGACACTCGATTAACATTCACTTCTATGAAACTAGCATTCCCTGTATGTATTGCCCATCTCTGATCAGATGCGCTGCAAGATTCCGAGGCTCTCTCTGAAGATGGTACATTGACTTCCAGTCAACTCTCCCGAGACAAGCGACTAACAGAAAGCGACATTCCCTTGAGCAAGATATGAGCATCGTGAACACAGTCGATAACGACCCGACTTCATTACATCTGCCGTCGTATGCCCTTCTGAGGTTGTCAGGGAGGCTCATATCTGCAAGCATCCCACCGCCGGTTCTACCGTTTAACTATCCAACACAACGGGCCTCGCATCCTTGTCGATCCCCTTAATGCTTCACTGGCAAAGGTTCGTTGCCTTGCTCGTGACGGCCGCTTCACTCTTTCACGTGAACATCCACAGTATTCGCCGTCATCCTCTCCTTGAGGAGCGCTGGGCAGCACATCACAAATTTCACCTTGGACTGGGAACCCTTGACGAACCGTTCCGTACTGTTTCAACCCTCGTTGAGGCAGCTGTCAGCCCGATTCTAACGAGCAATTTGCTACATTTGTTTATTTCAGGGCAAGTTACGTTTGGGCGTCGCATCGCTGTCTTCTGTGCCACACATTCGCCGCACTCTTCGATGAGCCACGATTCAAGAAAAAAAAATTACACAAGAATAGGCATCGTGGTTGTGAACTGGGCAACCGCACGTTCATGCGCCCACTGCCTAAAACGACTACTCCGCACTTTTCCCCATGGGTCATGAGCAGAATCTGTGATGAATGAGTGTGAGAGGCATCCGTTACCCGGTCAGTGACAAAATGCATACAGTATTAACGTCTGTTGACCGCGCTAGTGGGAACTCAGAGGCCGCTGAGTCTCACACGCATCATTTCCGGTCGTCCATCAAACGCCACTGACAGATAAGGCTGATAAGTCGGTACGACGATATTCAATAGGGATCAGTGAATTTCAGTTTTGCGTAAGTGATCAAATGTACTGAAGCGAATACGAGCTGATGAGGCAATGAACCATCCCCGTTTAGATTATGTGTGATGGGGATCTATCTTCCCGTGATCATGATTCTTCCAACGAAAAAAGGAAGAACTCGGGTATCGCTACTTCGGTAAGGATTGAGATCTACCGAACAGCACGTCTACCAAGGTGCGCTCCCTTTTATTCTGAGGTGTAGTCTGCGAATCTGAGGCAGAGTGCAAGTGCCATCAAAGAGCAAACACGCGGTGAGTATAATCGTCAGGGGACGCGATGATACATGGTAGCTACAACAGCTGCCAAATCATTAATGTGGAGAGCCATATTGTGCATCTTCTGACGGGCCACGAGCAGAGCACAATACTTTGTAAGCTTGCCAATCCTATTATCAGTGGTATTTCTGACTTGCTCGTTTCAGGATTGAGAAATTTTGAAAATTTGACAAATGAATGGAATGCGCCTCGATTTTTGTGCGTAAAATCCCAAATGAAGATTCTGCAGGGGAGGGGGGAATATAAAAAGCTGCCCGTCGTCCTGTTCGCCTCCAACACCTCGTTCTCTTCATCTCCAAGTAACAATGCCTGAACCCGGAATATACGTCATAGTCAACAGGGAAGCACCCGCCCTCGCTGTCAATTTCAATGGCGTGAACAGGCCGTTGACCGTTGAACCCTTGAATTATTCAGCTCCTCAAAGGGTCAGTCTAACTTTCGGTCGGGGAACTTGTTTCAAACATGTTGCTTGCAGTGGCACCTAGTTGGCCCCCCTGGCGGGATGCAGTCCATCGCTCCACTTATCGCCCAGGATTTCCAGACCTCACCTCGAGGGGACATCGTCGCTCCCGATCCCCCTCCGTTCCTATGGAACCTCGTGGGACCTGGGATAGAATCCACGTTCGTAGATTTTCTCGCTGTCTTACTATCACACATTGAATGGTTTAATGGCTTTCAGAATTGTGGATGTACACGGTCCACAACTACAACTCTGGACCATCTATGGTGGCAATGATGCTGCTGGGGAACGGGTAGTTCTCCGTGTAGAAGGCCAGGGTAACCAGAACTGGGTATTTAGGAGGGCGGGATGAGTGGAGCACTGCAAGTTCCCCGGGCGATCGTTGAGCAGGAGTAGTGTAAGATATTTACCGAGTGCCAGGTCGGACAAGATGTTGTGAAGTGTAGTATGAACATGATCGATTGAGACAGTCTGCTGTCTAAGGTTGTTGGGGTTATGATCAAGCGTCCATTTTCGCCGACCTAAAAATCTTTGTAGTCAAAAGCTGCGATTATTGCAGTACCTGTCTCCCCCACTGCGAGTCGAGCTCGAGGCTCGGCGGCCGGTGGTGATCTTCGTGGGTGTAAAAAGTACGCCAAATCCACACGTTGAAACAGGAGTGGTGCTTTGTCATGGTCACCGGCGATAACCTGAGGGAGCGGAATAGTAAGAAACATCGTCCCATCCATTCGGTTACCATAGTCCATGCAGAGAACGCTCCATGTCTCCAGCAGAAGTATGCAGTATCACACACATACCATAACCCTTCCGCAGGCCCCACTACCATGGTTCATTGTGACAACATGTCAGGTAAAAATGACCACCCCGGCGTCGAATGTCATGCCCGAGGAAGACCACTGAAAAACCTTGGGGTCCGAGAAAAGTATATTTCGACTACTAGTACTTACGCAGACTTTGTTCCACTTGAGTATGGCAGACATCGTTCACTGTGCAGTCGGAGAAGGGAAATCGGCACCCAGGTCTGGGCTAAATATATGTCGAGATGTGTGTAAACCCGTGATTCTATAATGTTAGTACAAAAATGCTTTGCGATAGAAAAAGGACCCTGTTCTAGCCAGCAGTGAACCAGTGAGGAGAGCTGAGTCATTAGAGTCTATTTTGGTTGCAAGGCGCCCACTGGCAACAACGTGAACAGTGGGAAGGTGCCGAAACAACCATGAGGGACTGTGCTCGTCAATGACAATGATCCACACGAGAACTTGTCCACTTCAGCAGCATATCCCTTAAAGTGAAGAAAGAGTCCAGCATTAATGCAATTTCAGTTGTATGAATCGTCCTACGTCTCCCGTCCCCGTCGTCGCGTTGTGAGTTGGGAGAGGGAGAGGGCCAGGGCGCGTCGTCGCGGTCGCCATTGCATTATGGGCACGACCTGGTCGTCGTTGAGGACGAGGGGGAGGGAGAGGGAGAGCGGAGAGCGGAGAGGATGCGTCGTCGTCGTGGTCACCGTCGCGTCATCGTCGTCGTTGTGTCGTGGGTGCGACCTCTTCATCGCGAGGTGGATGAGGACGAGGAAGAGGGAGAGGGAAAGGGAAAGGGGAGAGGCGCATCGTCGTCATGGTTGCCGTAGCGTTGTGGGCGCAACCTCGTCGTTGTCAGGTGGATGAGGACGAGGGGGAGGGAGACGGCGGAGACGGCGCGTCGTCGTCATGGTCACCGTTGCGTCGATGCCGACGTTGTGTCGTGGGCGCGACCTCATCGTCGTGAGGTGGGTGAGGACGAGGGGAGAGGGGAGAGGGGAGAGGGCGCGTCGAGCGTTTGAGGCGTGGAGGACGTCTGAAGCACAGGGGATGCATCTTGTTTTTTCTCGGCATGATGGACACGTACACTTATTATGCGGCAAGCCATTGGAAGCCAAGTCATCCTGTGGTACTGAGTTCTTGATTGCATTAAGAGAGGTAGTGTAGACACGACACGTAGATGATTTACAGTGCTACTGTTACGCGTGACATGAAAGTTTAGCTCTCACGTGTAATTCACGTGACATTGTTTGGTCGTCATCCAGGGGGAGACGAGGACCAGATGTTGTATGAGCTGATGAAGGATATCTGAGATTGGTTAGGCTAATCATACATATGTCCCACGCACAGGAATCATGGCAGACGATTGACGATGACAACAGCCAATCCCAAGCCAACAAATGAGAAGCACCTAGACTATTTTAAAGGTCACAGAAAGAGGAGAACATTGGGGTTCGGTGACCCTGACAAGTTTGCGGAATATCTGGGTAGAATTGCAACCACTGAAACAACCACCGCAGTGGCCACTGATCTTTGTACTCGTCAGAGCTGCGGGAAAAGCATTCAATCAGGTTTTACAAATTACCGGTGCGTAATATAACTCACAAATTGGTTTTTGCAGCGCTGATCAAAGTGACGAACTCGCACTGGCACTTGCCTTCGCGAGGCTGTGATACTTAAGGTAAGCAGGAGAAGAGGTAAAGGGTCTGCCGGTCAGGATGAGCGCTGTATTAATAGACGGATGGGTTTACGTACAAAGACGTGGTCGTTTGACCAAATTCTGGGCAGCGCCTCTGTGATGAACGGCGTTATTGGCCATCACGTTTGTATGCTCAAGTGCGACCAACATTTTCCAGAGCGGTAGGGGATCTCCGGGTTGTGCGGTGTCAACCTTGGCACGTATCGCGGCCAAATCGGCGAAATTCACTTCCTCGATGTCTTCTTCGTCTTCATGAGCACTGGCAGCTGGATCCTTCGTCGTCATCGAGGCGCCTTGCACGATGGCATAGACCTCTGCGTAGATGTATGCTAGGTCTGCGAAATCTATTTCTTCGAGTGCATCTTGAGCATGATGCTCTGATTCAGAGTCTGAATCCGACTCGCTGATTGGCTCACTCCCGTTGAACAAATGGGCAATGCGTTCAGCAGTGGAGACGTCAGACGTCGTATCTGCCCACGAGAACGCGATCGATCAGACGCCGTTGTAGAGTAAATACTTTAACTCTACACAGGAAGAGCACAGGCCCATTAGCTCAGTGACTTTCATACCTTATCGATGCTTCGACTTTGCGATGACAATGCGGATAGAACCAGTTGATCAATCCCGTGCAGAGAACCGTGACAAGCAAAATAAGCAACAATATACGTGGGAGCATCATGCCATACGACTTTTATATAAATTATAACAGAAACAACAGTGCAAACGTCGAATGGGTCAGATGGCCCCAACTGGCGCCCAGCACATCATGATAACCGTTATGTGCAATACAATGACTATCCAGAAGTTCATTGTGATGATCAGAAAGTGTTCCGCTCCGACTCGGAATACGACTGTGAAATACGTCAGCGCGGCATCAGCATTAGCTCCCTAAGATGTCAAAAGGTAATTGCTAACCATCTTTGGCATCCCCCGTTAAGCTCAGTTCGATGTTGGCAGTCCGCATGCAGATGGGGACACCGAGACGAACGACACGTCCACCCTACCAAGCGCAACCGCCTGTCCGCCTGTCAGGGTGTTCATCGCCGCCTGCGAGACCGTGAATCCGGTCTTGGATACATCCACAGCCAAGATGTTGATCGTCGTGTTTTCGTACATGACAGCATAGCACGTGCCACACTCCGTGGAGTCCCAACCCGACACCGTGTACACCCCACCGACATTTGGATAGGTGGGAAGCGAGCCCACAGTGGTGTAGTTTTTGGTCTCAAGGCCGTTGACCCCATTGGAACACGCTACCCTATCGAGCGAGAGGGCAGCGTTGTCGTAGTTGGTGTCGTAAGCGAGCGTCGTCGCTGTCTGCGCGAGTACACGAAGACTGGAGGCAAAGGTAAGGGTGGCAACGAGAAGAGTGGTAGGGCGGTACATCATCGACTAAGGCAGCGAGCGTCGACGGTGGAGGAAGGATGTATTGCAGCTTGAGTCAAGTGAGAACATAGGGCGGTTTATATGCACGCCGAGCGAATCGAGAATCCTACCACGAACGACGTACTAGTCGGAGGAAGAAGGGACGTGCGGCATTCGCCCCAGGGGATCCTCGGGTTTCAGGTATTGCATTATCAAGGTAAATCACTGGCGTGTCAGGATGGTGAGCGGCAACCACTTGTTACGCACGTGTGCGGATGTTTCGGTCATTCAAACTTGGAGGTGACAGGATTTCTGGATCGAACGACGCTCGTCAATGGTATGACGTGGCGATCCATCTCGAGACGGAGGCTGGCGCCAGTGATCCCGCATGCGTGCCCAAATATTTGCCAAGTGATATTGTGATACACCACAATCATCGAGTCCGTTTGAACGTTCTCGAGGCACAACTATACCGTTGTTCGAGCCGAGGTGTCTGTGTTCAGGAAAAGCCCAACGTGAGCTGCGGTCATATCTCTGCTTCGTCCTGTTCTTCTCTGTGTTGCGAGTCACCGTCTCAAGCGCCAAAGCTCGTGGTAAACAGTCAACGTTTGACCTCAGGTTTATCTTCTAACCCGATCGGTTCGGGTACGTCATCGCCTCGAGTGAGATCAGAGCCAATCTATGTGCGAGCACTACGTTTTCCAAAGAGAGATCCGCGGAAAACAGTGTTATTTCATATAACAACACATGATGAGCATGAAAGAGTCGAACCGCTATGATAAACAGTCGCTAGTGCTCAGGAATGAGATTGTCTGGTACTTGCAGTCTATCGAGCTCTGTCTGGGGAGAAGAAATTTGAAATAGCTCGTGCACCCCCGGCAAGTAGGAGGGAAACATGCGGTGGCCGTGCGGGTGGATGGAGTCGAAGGGAGGGAAGGTGAAGGGTGAAGGTGAGGGAGGGGGAGGGAGAGATGCGTTCAAGGGATGATAAAAGAGGCGGAGTAGATGCTTCGCTCTTGCACGCAGGCATACCACTCACCCGGTTCTCAAAGGTATCGTCTGTCTATGAGCACCATTCCCGTGGTCTCTGTGTAACGTCGTGATGCACAACTTCGTCTGGATACTCAATATTCACCATATGTCCGTTGTGGGCAAGACGTGGAATTGAGAGTGGAAGAATAAGTACAATGGTGGCATGGATTTCGTTGGGATTCCAGAGAAGGCTTGTACTTCATGCTCAATACTGAGCAGCTTTCCAGTCCGTGTCAACGTATCCAAACACGTTTTGGGTTCAGTGCCGGACAACCAGTCCACCGTGACCAAACGGTCATCGAGCAAGTAATAGCGAGAAAGCAACGCTCAATCAAGTGAAGGATAGTCTTTGCAGAGTCCATGGAACAGTCTTCAGTCCAGACGAGATTGTGATCCAGTGCTGGCACTCGAACTGGATGGGACAGTGGATGGGAATCCCTGGCCCTGACTGCATTTCAACTCATCACTGAGATGTGCGCCCACTGAACGTAGTATGTATTACCAGCATACAACAAACACAAACACACTGCACTCAAATTTAGTCCACCTCTAAGTTCCTTTGGTCACTGAGAAGGCGGCTGCCGATTACAACTGGTGCTATGATCACTAGGAAAGCAGGGTCGAACTGGCTGAGGCGGCGTTAACGAGCAGGATGGTGCCCAGGAGTGATGTCTTTGAGGCGGATCAGTCACGGTGATTCAAACTGTTATCGGCATGGTCCTGCCGACAAGCTACCAATGAAAAAGAATAAACACTCCTTGGCCAGGAAGCTATACCAATTCTTATCTGTTGAGTTATATCTTCATATCTTGTACGTCTCGTCCACTATCCACAACAACCCCATCCGACTCAGGCTCTTGCTGCGACTCAGAGTCATCTCAGTCTAACCATGGCTATCGAATTGACCCCTTTGCCACTGCCTGCCTCCGCGGATCCATCTTACTTCGTCAACTTTGGTCGCGAAGTGAAGGGCGTCAACCCCGGTGAGCTCACACAAGCTCAGTTTTCTGAGATCTACGACGCACTCTACAAGGTTAGCAGTCTAATCATCTTGCCGTGACAGCTCCATGTTTTAAATGTGTTTCACCGCGCCACATTACCAGCATGATATCCTCTTGTTCCGCAATGTTGCTCTTGCGCCCGAACAACAGTATGCACTGACCAAGGTAATCCCTTCTTTCTTCCCTATATGTGCTTCTCTCTCTTCGTCATCAACCACAACCTTTCAGGCTTTCGATCCGCAATCCGAAAGCTATGGTCATGGCAACAACAAGATTGAATCCATGAAGAGATCCATCCTTCATTACATCAAGGCCATCCCACGCGTGCCCCAGGTTCAACTCATCGGTAACGGTACTGTGACTGATCACGAAGGTCTCGCCACTGCTTCCCTCAAACACCCCTCTCACACCACCTTTCACAAAACCCGCGTCTCCGAGGAGGATGAAGCCAAGGGCTATACCCGTTTCTGTCGATGGCATATCGATGCAGCTTTATACGAGTATAATCCATCTCACGTGACCACGCTGTATGGGATAACAGTACCCAAAGGTGATCGCCAGACCGTCAGGTATGATGATGGAACCGGGGATGAGTTGCCGGTGCCCCTCGCTCCCACAGCGTTCGTCTTAGGAAAGACCATGTTTGATATTCTCCCGCCAGAGTTCAAGAGTCTGGCGGTAAGGGCCTCGGTGCAGTATGCGCCACATCCTTACGTTTGGATGGCACCGGCTCGCGCTCTACCGACCGGTTTGGGAATCGTTAGTGAAGGCCTCGAGCTCCCCACTGGGGAGCTGCCCTCCTGGGAAGAGTCCAAGATCAAGACGTTCCCTATGGTAAGCCGATCCTCGTCAGATAGAGAATAATCACCCACTCCGATAGCTGTGGAAGAACCCGGTTACAGGGAGTCTCCACTTCCAAGTTCACTCGTGGGCCGCTCAGGAACTGATCATCAAGCCTCTCCCAGCAGGCGTGAAACGTGATGACGCCTTATACCCAGATGGCACGCACATCAAGGATCTTGCAGAGGTACGCGCGCTGCTCTACACGATGCAGCGGCCGGCCATTGCGCCTCAGGTAAGGGCGGAAACCTTGCTTGGTAATGACGTCTCTCATGTTGTTCCGCATCACAAAAGCTTGTGTACCCCCACGAATGGCAAGAGAAAGACCTCATCCTCTTCCATAACCGAGGACTCTTGCATAGCGTTATCGGTGCTCTTGGGCCTGACCAAGGACGCGTGTTCCACCAATGCAACCTCGCTGCGTCCGATGTCCCTGTAGGACCAGCCGAAGATGACGTTCTCAAGTGGGCCTAGATTTCGCCCTTCGAAGCCATCGAGGCACGAGTGGAGGCGGTTCTTGATGCAAGCTTGGTGACCATGAGTGCATGAGAACGTTTGTAGATTAGTCAGACTATGAATTTGTATCGCGGCCCCGGGATTGTTGCAGCTCCCATTGCACTTTATAGCGATTTCTGATCCAACGCACAAGTTTAATACGTGCCAGTCCGTTACACGTCTGACGGCACATTTGATTCGGATCAAACTTGAAGCTTGAAGTTAGTTCAACTTTGTCGCTTGAAATTTCGTTGTCTGCGCAGCCGGTCGACAGCGAAGCTGGTTTCCGCGTTTCTCCGAGATCCGAGTTCATTTTGCTTTGCGACAAACATCGCTCGCCACCCTGCGACGTACAAAGTTGCCCCTGCCCTTCATTACTACGTGTGCTCGCCACCTGGCTGCTTTCCATCGACTCAGATCAGCCGCATTTGTGCCGTTGCCCGCCCCAATCTGCAAATTGGTAGCCACTTGTCACCCAAGAAGCGGAAGCTTCTGTCTGCTACTGAATGTGTTCTACTAATCGATCCATGTGTCAAGCAAGGTTTTTGCTGTCGCATGCGGGGTTGCCGACTCCTGAGCGTTGGTGTTTTCATCGCCAAGAACGCATTGCTCGCAATCCTAATATGGATGCTCGTTTTAACACTTTGCCTATCCCCTTCGCTCACCCAAACTCAACCACCTACAGCTCTCCCCGAGCTCACTCGCACTATCACCGACACTGGATCCACCATCCATCAGCCACCGCCCCGTAGCTTCTTCCCTCATTCCAACTACATCGATGGCCTCTATTCCCCACGTCCCCGTGTTGAGCGCAGGAGAGGGGGTGACTCCCAGCGAGCTGAGCCTACTTTGACACTTGCATGAAGGATGGTGACGATATCCATTTCTTCACGATGGACCGTAACGGTTCTCCGGGAAATATTGGCACCTTTTATGAAGGCGAATATTGACTAGGTGCTCGCCGCATCTGATCAATCACAAGCTTTTCGGATGGTAATATGCCCGACGAAACCTGGAAACACGCAACCATCAACCTCGTGGTGAAGTGGAGAGATCAGAATTTCGTACAAGCTGTTGGGCTTGGCACAAAATTTCGATCGGCTTTCTTCTTTGAGCCCTCGTCAAACGTTCTCAATGGACGGCGTCTTCGAGCTCTCTGGTGACGTGTAGCAGAATTCGGCCGCCACGTTATCCGTGAAGATGCATCAGATGTGAGAGCGAATATTGATAATGTTTTGCGGAGGTTGACAAGTGGGAAACATCAGTACATCATCGCTGCAAATAGGAGTTTCCCAGCTCGCTACACACGTCGAGTGCGTGATCGACGACGAGAGGTTCTTGGGGGATAATCTCACGAGATACCCTCGATGCTGTAGAAGGAGTCGGTATGACTGCCTCTCCTTGAGTAGCTCGTATAGTATAGCTTCCGGATCAACCATGAGAACGGAGACGAAATAACTGCGAGTATGGTCTGCGTCCCTGCGTTCGTTAAACTAGCCGTAAACGCACGCTAGACCGATTTTCCAGCGCCAGCTGTGATAACATTCGCATCAGCGGGAAAACCATTTGGACCACCAAGGGCATACCTTTGCCTCGCACCACACGAAGAGCCTCTCCCCTCCCCTCCCTCCACGACCTATAGAGAAACCTTGAGGAACATCATCAACGTCAAACCAATACGTCGAGCAGCTTCAATAGCTTGTTTGGTTTCTGGCTATATGCGTGATATCGTTGGTGAGATCAACTTGTACTGCCGACGGATAGTTGGACGTACAAACAATTTCTTTCCTCTGATTTTCAATTGCAACATCTTTCAATGGGGTAGACTGGAGCTTGCCGTGGCGTTGCACGCGAGTCCAACATTCCATAGCATAGGCTGTGTAGCCGAAAGTCAACTTCGATTGCGAACCAGGAATCAGGTTCACTCATTGTTTGTCGATGTCTCTATACGCGTGGTTCCTGTGTAACTTTGGTATCACAATGGATGAACATCCGATATGAGTCTACCGTGAACAAGAAGTGGAAACGGGCCTATAAGTATGGACGAAGGGATGAGTCGACTCTGGGAGTGGTACCTCTGGAAGTGTTTGGAGAACAATGTGAGGTTTAAAGCGCAGATCATGAGTGCCTCCCTGCAGTCACGTGAGCAGACGAAATGCCTGGATGCCAAGACGGAGAACAAGGACGACATTACCCACCTAGAGATGTCGGAAAATCTCTTTGAGGAACACGAGAAGACGTACGAGGTTCCTCGTGTGTGATATTTTCAGGTCCAATCTTTCTCCATACAACACAATCGAACCACTAAGTTCAATTTTTTTTTTCGAATCGCACAACAGTCTGTCCCTTTGTTTCTTTATCATTATCTCATACTAAATATCCCTTCTCTTCACTCAGTGCTTCCCGTCGAACTTGTCCAGGAGTTCATACGCTTTGCTAGGGACCATGGCCGTGCTGTCAACAAGAACGACAACATCTCCCCGACCATCACCTCGTTGTCGTTCCCCTCTCTGGGCTTCAAACGCGACGCCGCATCTAGCGCTACTTCGTACTCGTACCCTACTGATCCACACGCTGTCTCCACGGAGGAGGCCCTGTCCTACTACGCAGGCCTTCCTTCTCAGCCCGCGTTGATCTACCGCACGGGCAAGGAGCAGTGGTCCCCGCCCAAGGGACCCGAGGCCTACCGTCGTCTCAAAGAGCTTTGCCAAGTCTTCGCCCATCCGATAATTGAGGTCTGGAACGACGAGTTAGGCTGGAAGGTAGTCAGCGTCATGGACGCTCACCAGGTTCGTTAAAATCTATATTGTCGTCGGCAGCATTTGAGGCGCCCTCAGCGGTGCACTAGTGCGGTAGCAGTGACAGAAGGCGGGCTATAGCTGCTGCTGCGCTGTCATCATAATCGTCGTTGCAATTATTATCGTTATTGCAGTCTTTATAAAGTTTATTAACTAAGATTTCTAGATTCGTTTTACAACGATCGATATCGTTCGTTTCAAGAAAGTCGTCGAGGACGACGAAGAAGGCGAGGCTAAGAACCCGGTCGTCGGTCCCGTCACTATCTGGATTGGCGTCTCCCCCGACACCACCTCCGCTACGGCTGCCCACGGCGCGGCTCAGGACGTCCTCGCTCTTCTCAAGGACTACAAGATCACCGACGTCGACGTCGACTTCCGCGAGTCCGCCTACGTGCGCGAGGTCGGTCCTCGGCTTCACAGGCCCGTCGGTGACCTAGACCCGCTCGTCGACGTTGTTGGTCCCCTCACCCCTGCACTCGGCCTCGGCATCTCTACCAATGCCAGGCTCGGTGCTCAGGGGACAATGGCCGTCTACATCGCCGAAGGTGGTGACAACGATAGGCTCTTGGGACTTACTTGCCGCCACGTCCTCATCTCATCCAAGGATACCAACGTCGACTACGTTTACCACCCCAGTGCGCCTACTAGAGACGTCCTCCTCGGCAAGAGAGCCTTCAATAACCTCGTCGATTCGATCAAAGTCAGGATCGGTCGTCACGGCATCGCGATAAAGCGCTGGAGGAGTCAGATTGCTGGGTTCAAGCGTAGGGAGCAGGGCACCGACGCCGCCGACGTTGCGAAGGCTAGGGCAGATCGTGGCGTGACTCAGGGGCTGGTGAACAACGCGGAGGCGGCGATGGATGCACTCGGAGAGTTGCTCAACCAGGTCAATCAGGACTGGAACCAGCCCAACAACCGCGTCCTCGGCCATGTCCTCCGCTCCCCAGCCATCGCTCTCGGCGTCGGGCCTCATCGCTTCACGGAAGATTATGGTATTTTGCAGGTCAACCGCGACAAGCTCGGCGAGGGCTTCCAAGGCAACAAGATAGACCTCGATGCGTTTTTGACTATCCCACCAAGGCTGCGTGCTAACCATTTATATGTTTATATCTAGGAACGAAACTGGATGCCGACGAGTTCACGCTCAAGTGTTATCCCCACGCTGACGCCGACTGGAAGTTCAGATTCCCCGACGATCGTCTCCTTCCCCTCACGGGCACCATCAGTGACGACTTGATGCGCCACCCCGATATGTGGGACTTGGACGGCGAGCTCTGCTTGTTGGTTGTCAAGAACGGTAACGCCACTGGCACCACCATCGGCCGCGCGAACGGCGTCTTCAGCATTGTCCGCGACTACTTCAACGACCCGTCCATCAACCAGACCTCCATGGAGTGGGGGATCATCAACTACGACAGTAAGTCCGAGGTGTTCTCGAAGGCCGGCGATTCGGGCTCGATCATCGCTGACATCCGTGGTCGTATCGGTGGGATGCTCACTGGTGGCTCTGGAAAGACGGAGTCTTCCGACATGACGTACGCTACGCCGTTCTGGTGGCTCCTCGAGCGCATCCAGGCCAACGGGTTCCCCAACGCGCACCTCAACGTCGTCGCCTAGGTATCTCGACACCAGCAACGACATCGACGGCGTATGCAGTAGGGTACCTATGCCCTCTAATTACATACGCTGACACACGCTACTATCATGGCACCTTTTCTCACTCAACCTTCGTCCATACAACTTCTCATTGAGCTATACGAAGATCCTTTCTGGAGAGTAGGCGTTGTCTCAAGTATGGATATAATAATGTTGCATTCCTATCATGAAGACCTTCATGCTGTTCTTGTTCTGTTTGCTGCCCTGGTTGGCTACACTTTCGCCTTCTCGCGCGCGCTCGTGGCCAGGGATGTCCTACTCACTACTGCCAGCACTCAGAGCAAGAACCTTGTTCCATTTCCGAGTCGGACTTCGATGTAGTTAACGCAATCTCAGATAATAATTTCAACCTCTCACATTCGCGCTCCTCTGACCGCATGGGCGGCCTCGCTACTGCGTTCTTCAAGTTGGGTCAGTCTATTCGTCCCCTTCTTGCTAGTCAGGTCGCCTTCATCTGACAACGACATCACTCCGTGTGCTATCCTTAGGACTATTCTCGACAATTATATCTGGGAGACTTCGCACTACGGTCGATGTTTCATCTTTTGCGGTTCCGATATTATCGGCGGAAATTGGACATAATGAAGATACGGACATCGTCACCCGCTCTATATGGACAATCCAGGTCGGCTCTATCCGCCGAGGTTAAATTCGTCTCCAGCTTCCGTCCAGCTTATCAATGATGTTCCAGGGGCGTATGACCGGGAACTTGTTCACGCCAAATGACTGACCAGGCTTCGTATTGCGATTTCCTCGGGCGGATGAAGGGATACACATACACAGATGGTCGTCATGGGGGTATGGCTCCTCAGCATGACTATCGGATGCCTTCCGCCATGTTTCTCATCTGCTGGATCGGGACACGCCCCGGATACTGAACTCAAGCACAGTAGCACTTCGAGCTCTGAATGTATTCACGGTATAATTTACCCCGATTACGCCGACATTCACTCAACGCCCTGGCAGAGACCTATTGTCATAACATGATATTCAACAAGGAGTATGGAGTCATGAAGGAACCAAGCGCTCGTCTACGAGCTACCGGTCAAAATGGAAAAGTTCAAGATTCGATGTGTCCAAGGATCTCACACAAAGAAATCCATCATCTAGTCATCCTCCAACGTCGTCAGAAAATCACCCTCCTGCTCGTCACTTTCCTTCCTTGCGCCCAACTCGTCGGCAAGACAAACTTTAAACATTCCAACTCTCCGTAGATTATCGAGCGAAGGGTCGTCAACTTCCACCATGCGCTCGTGAATACGCTGTGAATGTGATTCGAGCCACAATGTCTCTAGCACGCCAAGTGATGAAACGGCAACGGATCTTGGTGACGTGACTCCGACGAGGTAAAACAAGAGTAGAAAGAGAGCGACGGACGCCCCCGTGGCAAACGAGAGCTTGGTTTGTGTTTGAACTGCCGTATCTGGAGTTCGGAATGAAAGGGACTTACGGGGATGATGTTGATCTGTGGATGCTGTTAGGGCGACACTATTTCGTTCTCACTGGAATCACTTACGTTCAACTGCAGCTGCACTATTGTGTCAGTGACTTCGCTCGTCCCATAAGCGGGTTGGAAGCCGGCATTCATATGGCCAGCTAGATATGTGAGTTGCGGGATCCGATTGAACATTGATAATCTTGCAGACTCACCAAGCCATATCAGCTGCGCCGCGATCTGCGACACAGCATTTTCAAACTGGTAACGATCAAGGGTGACTGCAGGAGGTGTACCGGATGCGGTGGTAAGTGCACTATTAGTCGCATTGATTCCGACTTCTTCCATAATGTAACTAGGGTAATATTAAGCTTGGGGTTAGGTCAATACAGAAGAACATACACATCCAGGTTCGTGAGTGAGCTACAGGTAATCCAGAACTCTGATGAAGAGTTAAAAGGACAGTTTGCTGGCGGGGCACTTGCCATAGCAGTCGAAATCTGGGTATCATGAATCAATGTATGAAGGATCAGTGCTGCAATCAAAGCATACTCCTTTGTTGAGCTCAGATATGTTGGCACCAGAAGACCAGAGTGTCCATTCCTGTGATTGCATTGGTGCTGACATATTTGTTGGATGTAGACCAGTGAGAAGATTGTTTTGCAGGTCAAGGGTGTCCAAAACAGTTGTTGCATTCAATGAGCAAGATATCAGATAGACCATCATGAGAGAATTATTGCATGGTGAGCTTCCTGATGAGACATCTATTAGTTTCATCAGCTTGCATAGTATAGCATTGAACAATGTTTCATTTGCCTGGTACATCACTCAAGCAATTCACTTCCACACCAATGGAACTCCCAGATGCAAGTGAAGTGGCATCAACATCCATAGTGGTGCTGACTAAGAAAAACAAATGAGAATCACATTCCAGGAAGGAGCAATTCTGTTAGTGCAAAGTCTGTTAGATATTGTTAAAATGTGCATTTTGCAAATCATGCCACACCTCAGCCATCATGGGTGTCTCTGAGTCCATGAACATGATAGTATTGTTCCCTGAAAATAGTAAGAATCAACTTCTCAGTCACAGTCATGCTTTATAAAGACCTACACATAGGTTGACTCAGGGAAGTTGTAGTGACATTATTGAGGGTGGTGTTTAAAAGGAGAGGTGGATTGGGAACCAAGCCACACTGTGCATTGATAGTGGTTGCATTGACAGTGGCATAGAGAGATTCAGGAGTTACTGAGGGTGTGTCATAGATGGTGTTGGAGAATAGCCCCTTGGTTGAAAGATTGGGAATCTTTTCAACAACTGAGACAAGTGGAATGATATTGGTCCAGTTAAGGTCTGGAAGACCAACAGATGAGTTTGGCCAAGCCAATGGTGACTGTATCAAGTTGGTCATGGTGCCATCAAATGTTTGAAACTCCATGATGGCAGATGAAGATATATGGAGAATAGAGATGCAGGCAAAGTATACCATGATGCAAAGTGTCATCCAAAGTGACACTGCAATCTTTCTTTGTTGTGATAGACCAATTACTGCTGAACCAATCCCCATCCATGAACAAGAAGTGTCATGAACAGAGGTTAGGTCATGTCTTGATGCCAGGGCCTGACATACAGCAAGGTGTTGTGTCATGAACACCAAGACTGCAGTGTATAGCTACATAAGTGACAAATGTCAAGATGGTATTGGACAAGTAGAAGTGAACATACAGTATAGAAGATCTGCAGCAAGGCCTTTAATGCTGTTGATATTCCTGTGCTATCCAATGGAATAATGATGTGGTGCTCAGTGTGCTTGAAAAACACAGCAATAAGAGCAATATGGGCTGTAACCAAAACTCCATGCAGCAGATAACACCACAGATGCTGGTTGGCAATGACCCTAGGAATATCAACTTGACAAATATACCATTGCCATTGAGTACTTGTTTTTGTTTTGCATCCAAGTTGTTGTCTACCATGGAGTTGCCTTTCAACTAATAGGTCATCTGGTTCATGGATGAGTTGGTTCTCCATGCTAAACAGATTTGTATGCTTACCTTGTGTATCATCTTCTGACTTCAAGGTGGTTAGAGAGATCTGAGTTCCCTGAAATAAGGGTACTGGACGACTTTCATTCTCTCCCAGCCTAGATCCTGAGTTGCCCTTTGCATCACCAGTAAGACAAACATCAAACATCCCAATAGCTCGTAGTGCCTTCAAAGAGGGAAACTGCACTTCATGAAGTCTGTTTTGGATCTTGTGGATATGAGCCCCAATCCATAGTATCTCTAAGACAGAGATTCCATTGATGGAGGTACAAGCAGTTTCAGATGAACCAGGAATCATGATGCACATGACAGCAAGCAAAAGGAATGAGATAGTGAGAGCACAGACAACCTATTTGAAGGGTACATAAGTCTTTAAAGCTAGTGAAACCCATTGCAGAGAACTCACAGGGATTTTGTTGATCTAGATGTCATAATCAAAACATATTCAAGTGGTTCTGATTTTCAGTATAAAATACAGGCTTACATTAAGTCTCCATCTCAGTACAAGCTCTGTTGCATCATTATTGATGGAGATGAGTGCAAATCCACCATTGTTTTCATCCAGTTGCCCAGCTATCATGTCTTCATAAGCAGTTGATCCCAATATAACTGTTGGAAGCATACCTAACCAGATCAATTCTGCAGCTATTTGGGATATAGCAGCTTCCAGCCCAGCTGGAGTAACAATAATTGAAGGGTGTGCACTTGATTCAGATGGAGCTAGAATGCCATTTGCAGTTGCATTCACACCCAGTAATGACATAAGGTACCTTCAGCAAGGTAAGTCAGCCAAAGCATGGAAATTTCATGATATAAACATACACATTCATTGATGACATTAAAGGGCAACCATATTGACAAAAAATCCAATATCCTGAATATGCATTGACTTTAGCTGCAGCAAACATTGCAGACAAAATCTGGGTTAAATTTGTGGTAGTGACAATGTTAGTGAAACATAATAAGAGATTATAACATACTCCTGCATTGAGATTTTCTGAGTCTGTAGTGTTGTCAACACTATAAGGAGACCACAATGACCATTCTTGGGCTGACCCATTAGAATTATCTGTGGAAGACCAAAGAATGTCCTGTTGGACATCAAAGATTAATTCTTGGCTCAATGTATACAATGAACAGGCAATGGGATAAATGATTGTGGAAGAATTTTGAGCTGTTCCATCTGAGGATAGACATCATGAGTGAAATAAAGCACACAAACCACTACCACCAACCTGCAGGAGTGAAATTCCAGGTTGTATTAACACTAACTGAAATGTTCATGGAGCTATTCAGTTGCACAGCAGCAGAGACAACAAATAACAATGGATGATCCAGATAGGTCCCAGTAGTGGTGTCATAGGATTCATCATCAAGAAATAATATCTCATCTTTCCCTGTGCAATCATTAATCCAATGGTATCACAATTGGTTCTGATTTTTAGCTTACACAGCGGGTCTACCTCCACCGTAACATTGTCAACAGCACTCAGTGAAGCATTGAAGAGTCGGATTGTGGATTCATTGTTGCTTGCCAGCACAGGAAGTAATCCACAATTAGCACGTATAGTGCTTGCGTTCACAGTTGCATTGACAATAGCTTGGTTCCCGGAGAAAGTGTTGTACAACATGCTGTTGACCAGGCCGGAAGTCGACAGCGTGGATGAGCCGAAACTAAACATGAGTGGGACTATTGGAGCTATCACATCCCACTCGAGCGCAGTGAGGTTAACGGAAGGGTCAGGCCATGTTGAGTTTGATGCGACAGTCGTTGCTATCGAGGCATTGTACGGTTCGAACTGCATGATAGTAGGCGATGCGACGTGCAGGCCTGAAATGCATATCAGGTATAAGAACACAGAAAGAGTTGCCGGGACCGATGCGGCGATCTTGGTTTGCTGCCACAAAGTGAGGAGTGCAGCTCCAAGTCCGCCCCAGGCTGCAGAGACGTCATGAATAGTGGTGAGCTTCTGACGCCGGGAAAGGGAAGCGGATAACACGAGACGTTGGGTCATGAAGACTAATAAGGCTGTGTAAAGCTGGACTCCGTGAGATTGGTTTGAACTTGGAGGTCTTCGAACGACGAGACTACATACCGTGTAGAATGCCTGAAGGGACGCACTCAGCCCCGTAGTAAAGGCACTGTTATCGGATGGGATGGTGAATGCATGCTCCGGATGGTGCCACAACATGGCGAGCAGCGCGAGATGAAGAAGGCACAGGAAGGCATGAAAGAGGTAGCACCAACGGCGCAATCCATTGACGCCTGGGTGGTTCGTCGGAGATTTGTCCTCTTGAATGTCGATGTCCTCTTGAAGTGTGGTTGAAGAGGTTGTAACTGTTTGCGCGCCGGTGTCGAGGAGGGGTTCAGACTGCAAATAAGATGCCATGGACCGAGCCATGGTGGAAGACAGACAGGCGATGAATCAGTATCGTGGAAATTTTCGAGTATTAGCGGCTGCGAATGGTACAGCTATCTTATTACATAATATGCAGCACAGCCCGACCAACACAGGCTCGTCGCAGTTGGCATCCCACGTATGTTGAGCGTATGGTTTGTGTTGCTGAAGCTCACGACTGGGCCAGTGGGTCAAAACGAGGGGGAACACCATCTTCACGTCCCATCCCACCCTGCCCTCGCAATCACGACTTCCGCAGTGCGGCATCGGAATTTTAATCTTGTGACCTCGAAGATAAGGGAATCAAGATAAGGCGACACAGCCAAAATGATATTGAGGTATTTTGTGACCAGAACGAAGGGAGAAGGCAGTAGCGGATATACATGACCGAGTCATGTCAGTACCAGTACACCATGGACATACTACTGATGACCAACGAGCCATGATGGAGCGTAGGTCATCGACAACAATACTCCGTCCAGTCCATCGAGTGCTCGATGTCCACATCGCGTCCCATATAACAGGCGACAATACAATCCTCAGAGCCTCGTTATGAAACCCGTTTCGACCCTCCAGTGCAGTCAGTGACTGAAGGGAACAGCGCGCCACCTGAAAGCATGCACCACGGGAGCAGTGCTCGATTCACGGCAATTCGGATGGTTCTATGAATCTTTTTGTACCCTCCAAGCGCAGGTATATATCCCGTATATGGCACCAGGGTATTACCTTTGGGTGTGTGGAGGTTGGCTCCTTGCATAAAACAAAGTTAATATCACGGCAGCATCTGGTGGAAAAGAGCGATAGCTCGCCTTCACGGGCCCTCGTATACTCTGGAGATATTCTCTTCTACAACATTCTGACTTTGAAGATGACGTATAACCGATGATCTCCATGCGGGACAGGATACATTCGCTCCAGGGACGGAAGACAAGGTAAAAAGAAGTTGGGTGGAAGAGATGGCTCACGAACGTTCACGATACGGCAATTTCGACGGATCGCATCCCAACAGCATTACTTGGGAAAGTTGTAGCCACCAGCCTCGACGAAGATTTCCACTGACATGATACATTAAGCGTCGTCAGGTGTCGTGATGGCGGCGATGTGTGAAAGGGTACCTGGACTGTCCTATGTATATTCGTCCTCCGTTCCGAAGCGTGAGCCGTCTCTGCTCCCGATGGCAAACGTGATACTAGAGTTTGAGTCGATGCTTCAGGACGCAAGAGGATCTGCTGAACAGTACACAGTTGACAACTCCACATTATCGTTGCTTTGCCACTGTATGAAGGGACGCTTCGTCATGTGGGTTACGGGTGAGAACTACAAACGTGGTCAGCATCCCTGCTTCACGACTACAAGTGTAAGCGCACGCTATAAACCCAATTTTCGGCGCGAGCTGCCGTCAATATTCGTGTCAGTGACGAGAACATTTGTATCATCATCGCGGCGACTACCTTTCTCTTGCAACCACAGGAACGAGCCTTTTCACTCCCTCCACGACAAGTTCGGGCACCCGTCACACGCAACCACATGCAGGTGCCGGACCGGGGTGTCGCGAAGTTCTCGAAGTTTCTCTGAGCAGTCCGCGCCATGAAGGAATAACTGGACATACAAATGATCCTCTCCGAGTTTTCTATCGGAACGTCCTTCGCTGATGGGGAACCGCGCAGGCGATGATATCTAGATATGGCGCTGGATAGTGCCGTGGTCGCAGCCGGTGACCTGCTTCAACTTGGAGAGGAATCGAGGTGCGCGTGACCTTCCATGCGATCCTCTATAGTCATGCACGTGGTTCCTGTATATTGTTGTCATGCATGAGCTCGTACAGATATTCAACACTCACCAGCTCGTCGAAGGAAACGGGCCCAGGGTTCGTGAAAGCGAAAGGGTACAATGATCGCATGGATGTCGTCCTCTTCGCAAGCGGTCTCGTTGGGTTCATTCCAGAGAAGCCTTTGTACTTCAAGCTGAATACTGAACAGCCCATCTCCATGACGCATCCAAACACGTCTCAAGTTCATTGACAGCGCCGGACAACCAGTCCACCAAAGAGTCATCGGGAAACACGGCAATAAAATGAAAGGGTCGGCAAGGACTTTTGGATTAGAGAGTGTGTTGTTGGAATGTGGAAGTTGTGGCATGGAAATAGTTCGGAAAAAAGGCTAGGATACAACAAGCGAAAACAGACATAGTGATCGTACTGCCGGCCATTGCGCCTCAGGTACTAAGGGCGGAAATATTACTTGGGAATGACGTCTCTCATGTTGTTCCGCGTCACAAAAGCGTGTGTACCCCACGAATGGCAAGAGGGAGACATAACCGAGGACTCTTGCATAGCGTCGTTGGTGCCCTTGGGCCTAACCAAGGACGCGTGTTCCACCAATGCAACCTCGCTGCGTCCGATGTCCCCGCAGGACCAGCCGAGGACGCTCGCACTTCCAAGCCATCCATCACGCCCAACAGACAACTTGTGATCATTATTTTCATGCGCTGAGGCGACATGTAAGGTTGTATCTCCATCAGATGCAAGAACGTGCACATCGGCACCCCTTCTGGACCAGCGACAATACAATCTTCGAAACCTTTGTGTAACGTGTTTCGACCTTCCAACGCAGTCAGCAACGCGCCCCGTAAAACCAGGCACCATACGGGGCAGTGCCAAATCCACGGCGATTCGGATAGGTAATTCCCCTTCGAAATAGAAGGACAACCGGCTTCGATGAGGGTTTCAGTACCCCCTTGCGAATAAGCAAAGCCGACATCAACACCTAATCGTGGCTGCGTTAGAAGATGGGTTGCGACTGTGAAGCATTGGGGGGATAGCGGGTGTTGACGTGGGTTACGGGTCGACGGGTCACAACCGGCATCAATGAGTATCTCTGCGATCTCCAGGCAAACGGATGTATCGAGTGACCACATAGCAACAGCAGAGCGGCACCACAGAATTGAAGATGTTTACACTCCTTTCTCGACAAGTAAGAGGATCATCTCGACTCGCTTGAGGAGCATTTCTTCTAACGCAGTAAACAAGATCTTTGATGAGTGGCCCATCGTTGAGAGATAGTTCACTACGGAGGTGTATCCTCGCGACACGGCGATGTAGATTGGTAATTTGTCATCAGCGTCGAATTGGAAAGGGCCGCAGTCACCCATAACAATGCTGTAGGAGTGCGGGTGGGAGCGTAAAGGAAGAAATGCATTGAAAATTGAGGGGAGAACGTGGGATACACGGAATAGATGGACCTCCGGGGACTGAAGAACTAAGCAAAGATGACGACCATGGTCGCTTCAGCACCGGGGCTACTCATGTGCTCGGTGAACTGAAGATATCTTGTGGGCATTGCAACCACGAGACGTATGCGACCGCAGGCATCCAGTGCATCCATCCTGCCGGGACGAGGACTTTGAACAGACAACTGTGATCGTTCTTAAGCTGCTGCTTTTCTTATGCTAAGGCGACATGTAAGGTTATATCTCCATCGGATGCAAGGACGCTTACATCGGCGCCCCTTATCGTCAGAACCACTTTGTGGAACCCGTATCGACCATCGAGCGTAGAGTAAGATATCGAGGGGAATAAGAACCCGTAAAAACAGGTATTCCACCACGGGGACCAGTGTCCGATCCACAGCGATTCGGATAGGTGGTTCTCCTTCGGAAAACTAGGGTATGGAAGAACTACAGCCGGTTTCGAGGAGCATTTCAGTAGCCTCCACCGTGCAGTTATACTGCGTGGTGTATCAGCGTACTTCTGCTGGTGTCTCGTGCGGGGACATTCGCTCCTTCGCGAGTAAGCGAAGCCGGCAGCAATACCCAATAGTGACTCGTTCTCAGTGGAACATGGCTTGCGAATGGAAGTGGGATGGGGAAAGATATTCCCAGCAGGATAGTGGAAACGAGCTACAGCCAGCCTCGACGAGCCCTTGCGTCATCCGAATACATTCATCTTCTTTGTACGATGACTTGAGGACGACGTGTAACATGTGATCTCCATGCGGGACAGGATGCATTCGCGACCAGCGAGCAAGCCACTGGGGGCGGATGACGAAATAAAATGTAAAGTCGGGTGGAAGAGGGGGCTCGGGGTGCAAGAAAATGTCAGAAGACATCTCACGACGGAGACGAACCTTCAGGCACAGCTATTTGGATTGATCGCATCGGGGCAACCAGCCTCGACGACTTCCGTCGTCATACAACATTGAGCGTCCTGAAATGTCGTGATGGCAAATGTAAAAGGGTGCGTGGATTGTCTCTGCTGGACACAGCTTGGAACGTCCTATATTGTATTCAACCCGCATGCCAAAGCGTAAGCCATCTCTGTTCCCAGTGAGCGAACGTAATGCTAAAGTTTGCGTTGAGAATTCAGGGCGCAAGAGGATTGGTTGAGCAACAGTATGTAGCTGGCAACTTCATATTATCCTTGCTTTGCCGCAATATCAAGGGACGCTTCGACACGCAGGTTGCGGATAGAAGGGTGAGGACTACAAACGTGGTCAGCACCCCTGCTTCATTAATACGAGGCGTCAACGCACGCTATAAAATCAAATTTCCAGCGCGAGCTGCGATCAAAATTCGTGTCAGTGACGAGAACCTTCAGATCATTGCAACGACTACCTTTCCCTTGCAGCCACAAAAAAAGAATCCCTCCAAGACCTATAGGCCGCCGTCGCAGGCAACCCCATGCATCTGTCGAACTTGCGTATCGATCAATTTTCTCGAAGTTTCTCTGAGCAGTCCAACGCATCCAGTAGTTTCAATGGCTTGTTCAGTTTCTGGCTAGCTGCGTGATATCGTTGGCGAGACCAACTCGCGCTGCCAAGGACTAAATGGACGTACATATGATTCCTTTCTCTGGCTTCTTATCCCGGCCCCCTTCGCTAGGGCGGAAAACATCGCTCCCGATGCGTCACACGCGAGCCACCCTAGTGCAGCTGAACGTCAACTTTGATCGCGGAGCGGTCATCGGGCAATGACACTCACTTAGTTCTCCAAAGCATCGTCTATCTATATACTTCATGGCCGTGGTTCCTGTGTAAAACTGTCATGCATGAACTCATCTCGATATTCAACACTCACCATCTCTCCGTCGTGTGCAAAAAATGGAAATGGGCTTCGTGAGAGCGGAAGAGTACCATGACCGCACGGATGTCGCCTTCTTCGCAAGCGGATCTCGTTGGGTTCATTATAGAGAAGCATTGTACTTCGCGCTCGATAGGGATGGATGAGAGTGTGTTGTTGGAAGGTACATAGTGCCGCCCTGGTGCCAGGCAAATGGTCCAAAGCAAACTTTGTTCCATTGAAAAAGACTAGGATACAACAAACGCAAACATACACTGGCCTTGGTTGCAGCATGGTACAGCGCATAGTGGAGCTAATCAGTCGACTCTACGACAGGATTGTACCTGTGAGCACGTCTACGTAGAGCACCCTCATAGTCATTCGTGTGATACAAAAGCACAATCTCCGGTCCCTTACTCCGTATCTCTTCCACGCAACGGACGACGACAACGCATTCCGTGTTCACCATGGTCCAGCCCTGGTCATCCGAGCGCGCCCTCGCGAGGACTAGACAGTGACATTCGTCCTCGGCATCCACGAGGGCCGCATCGCCGATAGAACGGAAATTGACGATCCCGAGTTTGTAATCTTCGACATGGCCATGTGGAACGTCTGCGCCGACCAAAAAGGGTTCGAGATTGTAGGGGGTAACCGTGTACCCAATGTCTCGCCCAACACTGTCCTCGAGGACGTTACAGCGTGCTGGGATCACAAGCATTTTGATCACCACACCGAGCTTGGTGACTTCGTACGATGGATGACGACGATTGAAGAGACTGGTAGAAATCCTGGGATCGAGTTTCAGATAAGACGCCGCGGAAGATGGCAAGGCTCGGGAGTACGGGGAAGGTGGTCCAGCCCATGCGAAGAAGGAAGCGTCCGTACATTCGTTGGCGATGACAGCCATCAGTCTGTACCACGCCCTGTCAGCCTCACCGTACGCAATCGGGAGACTGACGTTGAAGAGACCAAGGAGGGAGTAAGCAGCATCTTCGATCTTCATCGTCTTTCGTTGAGACGCCCACGTCATTTTCTCCGCGACTCTATCGCAGGAGGGCACGAAATGCCACAGGTCGTCGTGTGGGATTCCAGTGACTGCTTCGATGGCACTCCATATTTCCTTGATGGCTTTATCGCCAGCCTTTTCCCTAGTACTCGTCTCCGGGCAGATGGGTTCCCAATCCTTCCCATAGAACCTTAGCACCTGAGGAGCGAGAAGCTCCTGTAGCGTCCATCCCCTCGTGAACCAAGGATCCGATTCGAAATCGTCTACGGACAACGATTTGGCCAGGTGAACGATGCACACGGTAGCGATGTTGTACCACCGGTACATTGAGCGAATAGCCTCGTCCAGTTCGACGCTGCTTTCCTTGTTGATGCAGCATGTGTCTGACCAAGCATAGCGGCACTCGTAGTCGATGGCCCTTTCGCAAAACTTGAGCAGCTTCTTGTATCCGATCGTGGGGTTTTCAGTTAGGCGCTTGTCCAAGATGTCATTGAACTGGGGCTCATCGTCTCCCCAGCGGTGTGAAAACATGGCGAACTTGAACAAGCTGCGGATGTACTTGAAAATGAAGTAAGAAAACTTGCCGAAAGCGCCGTAGGATGATAACTCACTGCATCTCGGTTTGTGTTCATAATTTCATCGCCCCGCGTTCGCGAGCGGCTGCTTGGGCCACTGCTGGCTTGTTTGAATTCAAGGAACCTTTGAAGATCGAAATCTCGCAGTTCATGTTCTACTCTGGGTCTCTCTGCCTCCCAGAACTCGGCCCTGGTAATAAGCGCCATGTCGCGGATCCGAAGAAGGTGGGTAGGAAGATAATTCAGAACATATTGTTCACAGTTTTCGAGCAGCTGTTGTCGGATTTTAGATTGGTTGCCCTGTCGTGCTGCGAGGCCGGATGGATCACTGGAATAGCAGAGGATCTTTGGTTCGGGTGAAGGATAATGAGAATCGCGGGAATGCTCTTGATCGTGCCTCCAGGAGGCAAGAAGGAGGTCCTGCAGAGACGGATTTGGCTTCTGGGGTGCCATCAATTGCGCGTCTCTTGAGCAGGGGTTAACGATGAACTCTTTGCAAGATCAAAAGCAGAACCTGCCTGATATCTATCGCCCGCGTGCAACGGCGCTCCCATACACAGCACAAATACAGCAAGCCAGACTCTGGAAGTTCCAGAGTTCTACTGACGGAAAATCCTGACAACGCATTCACATGCTGTTATTCGGGGCGCTGCATTTCGAAGCACTGGCAGCTAGAGGTTTGCTGTCTTATCAGGGCAATACAATTGCTCAGCTTCACCGTGTTGAAAATTGGAACGAAACCTAGTATGGTTACCTAACCTTATCGGCTAAATGAAGTCCAAATGATCAACAGGGACGATGTCAGTGTCACCCGTTCATTTGTTTCTGTCGGATACCCGTTGCCCGTGGATCAAAATTTGACATACCAGTAATGTACACTTCATCGGTGTCTGGTCGGTGAGTAGCTTGCACATCAAAAGCACTTTTGTCGCTGGGGACTTCTTGAATTTTCTGACGACCCAGTTCGCTCCGCAGGTGACTCGGAGGTGTTCGCGTACGTTCAAGAACAAGAACGCCATCGCGTAGCAGATTATCAAGGCTGTTCGAATCAAATTCGGCGAGTGCCACAGCTGCTCGGCCTGGCCCGACGTCCGGTATGACGTCGCACTGTAAGTACTAAGACCACACAAAACAACACACCTCCTAGTTTACCATCATGACCACTTCGCTCGACCATCTCAAACAGACGGGCACGACCGTCGTCTCAGACTCTGGGGATTTCGAGTGTGAGTCCCGCAAGCCCCTATTCTCGTCAAGGTGCTAACGTCGCCCTTGAATAGCCATTGGCGTGTACAAACCACAGGTAGATTAGCAACCCAGACTCTGCGTCGCGCTAATTCTGACTTGAATTTCAAGGATGCCACGACGAACCCATCGTTGCTGCTCGCTGCGGCAAACAAACCGCACTATGCGCACCTCGTAGATGCCGCCATCAAATACGGCAAGAGCAAGGGCGGAACGCTTCAAGACCAGGCCTGCTGGGCCATGGATCGCCTCGTGGGTCTTTGTAGCACATGCGATCTGGATACCCTGATTGAGACTTTTCACCACCCCGACAGTTGGTGGAGTTTGGGAAAGAGATCCTGGCCATTATCCCTGGCAGAGTTTCCACAGAGGTTGATGCCCGTCTCTCGTTTGATCCAGAAGCGACGAAGAAAAAGGTGGGTCAATGACATGACCCGTTTATTACTATCGTGACGTCTGCTTTCTAGGCAAGGGAGATCATCGCGCTTTACGAGTCCATTGGGATCAAAAAAGAGCGTGTTCTCATCAAGATCGCATCTACGTGGGAGGGCATCCAAGCCGCCAGAGAGCTTGAACAGTCGGACGGCATCCACTGCAACTTAACACTCATGTTTGGCTTTGCCCAGGCAGTTGCGTGTGCCGAGGCTGGTGTCACGCTTATCTCCCCATTTGTTGGACGTGTATGTTTACTGTACGTATGAGAAGTCACTCGTACTCACCGGCAACGTAGATTCTTGATTGGTATAAAAAGGCGACCGGAAAGGACTACCAGGGCGACGATGATCCTGGAGTTCAATCGGTAACGAAGATATTCAACTACTTTAAGCAACATGACTACAAAACTATTGTCATGGGTGCCAGTTTCAGAAATGTTCGTTGTATATATCTTTCCCATTCCAATCCATAACATTCCTTCACATAGGTGGGAGAAATTAAAGCTCTCGCTGGAATTGACTTCCTCACCATCTCTCCGAAACTGTTGGAGGAACTGAAGGATTCTACCCAACCTGTCCCAAAGAAACTCGACGCACAGAGAGGTTGGCGTTCTCGTCAATACTACTTGCATCACTCGCACTGATTGCTTTGAAATTTCTAACAGCTGCTCAGGCCGAGCCCATCCCCAAGGTTTCCTACATCAACAACGAGTCCGAGTTCCGCTGGGCACTTCTGCAAGATGCGATGGCATTTGACAAGCTGCACGAGGGCATCAGAAAGTTTGCAGAGGATGGTGATACGTTGAAGAACGTTTTGAAGGAAAAGTTGCAGGCGGCTTGAAGGCTCTTTCAAAAGAAAATCTTGGTTTCTGTATTGGCAAATTGACATACGTGGCAGTTGTAGTACTATTTGACTTGTATTGCTATCGAAATGATCGAACATTCCTTGGGATGATGACGGTGGTGGAGATATATCGGTGAACAACTTAGAACCAGTGCACCGTGCTTTCAAGTTGAAGTTAACAGCCCGAGGGATCCTTCGAGTTCGAGCCGGGGAGGTTCATCAGCGAGTATCCATTTACAGTCTGATTCAAGCAGCGAGATCTCGAGAGTAGCACTGGCAACGGGCCCATGCTGGGACCGTCACGGTGTTGGGTGCTCAGACTGTCTGGATAAATAATGAAGAGGATGTGCAAGATACTATCGATCCTTGGAAAAGAACACTTCAAGCGTTCGTGGTTGGGTGACAGACCGGCCCGAGTCAGACAACGTCCGATACGCGATTCTCTCACACAGATGGTTCCGAGTCAGCAAAGGGGGGCCGACATACCACTGTCAAAACGAAGCGACTCAGACCGCGCAAGAAAAAGATTCAGGAATGGTACGTAGATACATACATCCAGGTGCAAAGAGATGTCGAGTCCGCTCAACGCAGCAGGGCTATTCGATGCAAAGAGTGCCAGTGCAACTGCATTGTTGACCACCAAGATGGCACCCGATTCGACGACGACGTATATGGAAGACGTAAATCGTTTGGGTGAGGTGTCCGTCAAAGAAGCCATCGTCCGACCCATCCACCAGAGGCGCGTCACAATCGCCCCCGCGACGGAGAGATTGAGAGCGAATGCGAATACATACGAGGATATGACGAGAGGGGACCACATCTGCGAACCATACAACCCGTGGTTCGGGAACACAGACATGGCCGAGGCTGCATAAGCGGAACCTAGCACGACGTCAGCGCACAGGACAAGCACGACGAGGTGTTTACGAACCCACGCTGCCAGCCGCTAATATGATCTGTGAGGCAGTGTCAGTAAAGAGTTTACCACGGATGATCCTGGAGATTGGTATACTTGGGAAATGCCACCTGGCAGTGGGGAGAGCAGGCTTCACCACGGATATACGGGTTACACCGTGGTGTTCAGCCAACGAGTTTCAAGTTGGCGTGGTGCGAGGTTGGGAGTGGGCAGCGCGCTCATGGCAGGAGTTTGGAAAGGCACAAGGTTGACGACCCACTTTGACCCAAATCGTGATGTTCTTCGATTCGAATGAAGTACCCACTCGTATGATGAACGTCCGTACCATGTGGCTAGTGGGTAGGGAGTATGTGCAAGAAACGTTAACAACGTAGCGATCGGTCCTTGGAAAACATCGAATTCGCTAAACACTTCAAGCGTGGGATGAGTCATCCGATACTACGCGATCCTCCCGCGCACTTGCAGTTGGTTCAGCGAAGGGGAGCCGACGTACCAATAGATGATGGCGAAGTTGAAAGAAAGCATGGGCGTGGCGCGTACAATTGCAAAGAGCGTCACTTCCCCCGCCCCGTCGTCACGAGCAACGACCCAGAATGCGGACACCCACTCCGCCTTTCGGGCGCACGTCCCCTCTCACACAAATCCCTCCAGCCAGTCCTCTCGGTCGCGGCGCAGGCATGCACGCCACACGGGTCCATCAAAGGTCTTGACTAAAGGCGTGAATGGGGTACTTCGAGTTGGAGCCACCGGGATGGACCGCATGGTGCGCACATGCGATCGGTGTTGTTCATCTTTGCAACAAGTCGAGCTAATTCAAATTGCTATGCTCGATGAATGGTCTTCGGACTAGTCGTGGCCACACCTCTGGCTCTTCGTGAATAAAAGACGCCCTTCGTGCGCATTACAATATGTCTACTACAGACCGAGAGTGGCTTTGGAGAGGGAAGCATCTTCAAGTCTCTTCTGCTGGTGTGTCTACATCGTGACATCTCACGAATCATCACACATGTGGACGTTCAAGCTGGCAGTCAAGCTGCAAAGCATGTGTCTTCACACTGCGAATACGGTAAGCAGGAATAGCATGTGGCATATCTATGCATAAGAACATAATCATAATCAAACACGACTGCCGTGAACAGAGGTCGGCGGGCGAGACGCCGTCACAGCATCATCTGCAGTGTCCTGCTCTTGAGGAACCCCTGCTCGGGATGAGGTCTCGTCCCGTGCTGTGGGTACCGTGTTCGACCGATCACTGCCATCGATATGGTATCGATCGATCAGCCTAGCCTGTACGACGATAACAAAGGATACCAAGATCTGTCAACGAAGCGACTCAGACTGCGCACGCTAAGGAATGGCTCGTAGACACATACACCCACGTGCATAGAGACGTCGAGACCGCACAACGCAGCAGGGCTATTCGATGCAAAAAGTGCGAGCGCAACCGTATTGTTGACCACGAAGATGGCACCCGATTCGACGACGACGTACATGGAAGACGCGAGTCGCTTGGGTGTCGTATCCGACAAGGAAGCCGTTGTCCGACCCACCCACCAGAGACGCGCCACAATCGTCCCCGTGACGGAGAGATTGAGTGCGAATGCGAATACATACGCTGATACGATGATAGGGCACTCAGATATCTTCGAACCATACAACCCATGGTTCGGGAGTACGGACATTGCCGAGGCTGCATAAGCGGAACCTAGCATAATGTCAGCGCGTAGGACAAGCACGACGAGGTGTTTACGAACCCACGCTACCAGCCGCTAATATGATCTGTGAGGCACTCAGTAAAGAGTTTACCATTGACACGGATGGTCCTCGAGATCGGTTACCTACAGGAAACACAACGACTTTCCAATTGCAAGAAAATACGACATAAAGTCGCCAAATCTTATTGACCACAAGTGCGGCCTCAGTACCACATCATTGTAGTTATATTGAACTTGCCAGAATAAAGTCTTGGGCGACCAACTATATTGTTCCCTTAGGCATCACTTAAATACACTGACTAGAGGTGTAGCATACCAGAGTTCCAGCCAGATTGTTCTTGATCAGGCGCAGAGTGGTGTTGTAATTGAGCCAATATGTCGTGGAGTAGTCCGGTACACCAGCTGGTGCATAGACGAATGCGTCGAGCAGTTGTTGTACAGACACCACGATATGTACAGTGCAGAGAAGGATGAGTATTGTGCACATCACCAAGAGTACCCTATCAATCGCACACGATGAATGGTGTGCTAGTCATTCAAGTTGGGATGACCTACCAACGCAGAGTAGGGACTTTCCCTCCGTGCAAGAGAAGGAACATGCAGAACCCATACATGACGGAGCTACAAATTGACCAGTATCAGTCCAAGGTTCAATATGGCAGCCACTTGGACTTGCTTGACACCTGCGAGGATGTGCGTATCAACGGGAGATATCCAAAAAAAAAGACGCTGGCATACCGTACAGCACAGTTTCAATGCATGTCCCGATGATCGCTATTTTGCCCATGGGAGGAAGTGGAGCATAGCCAGTGGTCGCCATCTTGTCCGACCACACATGGACATGGGCATGGATGGGCACATCTATATATTTAACATTTTGGAGAGATATGTGACCCACTGGACCCCGTTCTGTCACGTTGGCTTCCTGTGCTCATAACTGGCGGTGCCGATTCATGAAACAAGATAAGCCTGCAATGCTTCCGTGATCGGAGTTGTCGACGACGGTCGGACCATGGTAGTCCAGGCCCGGGGTAGTCCTGCCAGTGCTACTTGGGAAATGCCACCTGCCGCCGCGGGTCTATCCGGGTACACTGCGGAGTTCAACCAACGCCGGCTTTCAAGTTGGCGGGCGCAGGTACATAGTGATAGTGGAAGGTTTAGTTTGATCAACATATGCCAGCACCCCACGACGGTGTTCCGAACAACTTCCAAAAACGTATGTACATACAGCAACTTGGACCCTGTTCAGGTTGTCTACAAGCTTTACAGAAACTCAACATGGTGATGTTCTTTGACCTGAACGTCCCAGTCGTTGCTCACCAAGCTCACGGGGGGGTGTTACAGTCAAAAAGAGCAAAGGGAAACAACCGCAAGCGACCAGCACTATCGTGTTTACCCCAGCTCAAGTCGCAGCCATCGAAGCCCGCATCGATCTTCTCGTCCATTGTCCGTTTCTCATTTCACCCTTTCACCTCTCTTTGACCTTTTAAAGTACAGTAGGATACACCGTCATCGCACTCAACCAGACGGTCGAGAAAAAGATCGACCCCAAGACGCATGTCAACATTCTGCACACATTGTTGCCCCAGCTCAAGAAGAGGATCGGCGTCGTATTTCTGAAGCGATTGACCATCCATATCGACGAAGACAGCGAAAAAGGATTCGGTTTGGTGCGTTTGTCTTTCGCTACGTTGCCTCGTGTACACGTGGGCTGACCCGTCTCCCCAGACGAGTGCCAATGCATCTATTGCCGATGCCTACGACCTCATCGCGCTCGCGCCTACGACAGCCGCGACGTTTTCTGCAGCATGTTTGACACATAGTCAACCCTCGCCATTGACAGCGCACATCATCGCATTGCCCCTCACCCAACCACGACTCCCATTCCATCTCAAACATACGCTCGTCCGTACCGCTATCAAGAATGGCGCCGTGTTCGAGATCAACTATGCGGGTGCGCTCGGTGATCCTGAATCCAGCCATGCGGGTCTCGGCGTGAGCGACACCGGGCT
>MU130862.1:0-56925 GCA_015039435.1 Imleria badia
TAGATGCGAAACCGGGTGTAGGGACTCAGGAAAAATAGGGAAAAATAGGGAAAAATAGGGGAAAAATGGTAGAGTCTTGTAGCGTTTATAACAGTTCATGACAGGGTCGAGGCGGCGGACGGTCTCGATGGTTGGAGTGACCTTGAGCTGATGAGCGAGCGCAATGGAGCACTTCATTTGAGGGAAGGCGGGCTCGCCATAGTGGGCAGTGCCTGTGGTGTGAGAGAGTCAACGAGGGTCGATGACAGGATGAGTGACGGTGGTGATGGCGGGGTCAATGACTGGAGCGTCCGTGAAGGCGGAGAAGGCAAAGGAGGCATTGGTGGCGGCGGCAGTGTGGGTGTGTGCAGCTTTGCGCGCGTCCTGCTTGGCCTGGCCCGCTTCAGAGCAGTTACCTCGCTTCTTCTTCTTCCTATCTCCCCCTGACACTTGTTGCTGCGCTTGCTGCTGCTGCTGCTGCAAGAACTTGGGGTCAGTCCCCTTGCGCTTGACTGCCGAAATCTTGTTAGCGTGCTGTTGGGGCTTATGCTTGGACATGTGTTGCGAGTAGGCCAAGATGGCCATGCGCTCAATTTCGATAAGGGTGAGAGCGGTCTTTTTAGGTGCAGCGGGGGTAGTGGTGCCAGATGAGGCAGCAGAAGAGGGAGCATCCTCAGTGATGTTGAGGAGGTGAGCAACGACGTCCATGTACTTTGGGACTTTGGCGAGAATAATCATCGCCTGTACCTTTTCTGGGATCTCGTACTCATATTCCTTAAGACGCACGAAGTGCGCGGTGATCTTTGCGAAGGAAGGGGCAGGATGGTTCTCCTCGGGGATTACCGTGTTGAGGAAGGAGTGGAACTCCGTGTAGACCGTAGCGATGGAGGGCTTCACGTATCGGTCCCTAAGATCCTTCCAAATGTCGCCCGTGGAGAGTGCAGGTGTGTAGCGGTTTGCGATGGCCGGTTCCATCCTCAAAATGAGGTGGCCCATGGCCTGGTCGTTGGCCTCATCCCATTTCTCAGTGGCCTTAATGTCAACGTCGTCGGTGCCGTTGTTGCAGTCTGTACGAATGGCGACCCAGAGTCCTTTGGTGCGAAGGTAGGCCTTCATTTGTGGCGCCCAGGTGAGGTAGTTGGGGCTGGAGAGTTTGGGAATGGTGATGCCGTCAGAGGAAGACATGGTTTTATAGATCTAGGGATAAGTCATCAGTACCGTTCGATGGGGAACAAAGAAGGGTGGCGAGTGTTAGCATCGCACTTTTTGGCGCTTAGAGCCCAGGATCCAGGTGACATCATCACCCCATGGATCTCTGTCCATGTTGCAAATGTTCTGGCATAAAAATGCACTGGAACGCGACGAACGCTTGCGCACAGTTGGCATTAAAACGCACAACCAGCGTTGCAAGTACCAAGTGGCGGAATGCAAGTAAATTGCAGTAACGCGCCACTCAGGGCTCATAACCTGTCAAATAGCATACAGTACACAGTGACTTGGTACTTACTCAGTTGGTTGGGTGAAACGTTGTTGGATGGTAGCGGTGATGGATCAAGAGATATATTTAAACTCAGACGACTGAGTTCGTATAAGTAGAACAAGCGTGTGAACTACATACTATGTATGGTATACTACACTACTTCGTTCAACAGGTCGTGCACCCATTGCAACAACCAAATTAGATGTTCAGTCTGATCCTTGTTGAGTGCTGCTTCTAATGCAAGCTCCGCGATTTCAAAGTCAAGCAGAGTCTGGAATGGGGACCACAGATCCCTGTCGGGGTCGGGCACAGGTGGGACGGGGAAATGGGTGCGGGAAAAGTCAGAGAATGTAAATGTTTCGGCCGGGAGTCCGGTGTGAGGATGATATTTGATGCGAATATCATCTACTCGAGGTGCTTGAGTGTGTGGATCACCTATCAAAGTCAAAAACACAAGTTAGATGAGGTCTATAATAGCCTATGGTAATCACCTAAAGAGTCCACATCATTATCGGGTACATCGATAATGTCGTCGACAGGAATTTCTGACGCCCATGTGTTTTCAACACCTGCAGCAATATGAAGTATGTGTAGAAACATGCCGATGTTGGGAACGTACCTTGGAAAACATGAGGGGCTGCATGCAGACCGCTCGGTGCAGCAGCAGCCTCAAGGCGGGGTTCAGAGGGGTTGACTATTGAATTTTTAGGATGTGTTTTCATGTGTTTTGAAGGATTATTAGACACCATTATTTGTTATTCTCTCATGAAAATAGCGGAATGCTCACCATTTTGAAGTTTTCCAAGGAGGGCGAGGTCCTCCTCAAGGTTCCATTTTCTTTTGATGCACAACTTTTGATGGGGACCAAGACCAGATGTATTGAATTGTTTGCCACATACATCGCAGGGGACAAGCTTTGACCGATCAGGAGGCATCTAGAAGTCCGTTGGGGGTCCTTTATAAAGAAAAATGGTGTTGTGGATGAAGTAGCTCAAGGTTGAAGGGGAAGAAGGCCTTGAGGCGAGGAATCAACAAACAGAAGCATATGGTTGCATACATGAGGCACCTTTGTTGATTGCAATGCTAATGTGGTAAGATCTCATTACGCGGGTCTTTGTAATCTTATCTAAATGACTATTTTGAGAGCATTACAAGTGTGCCTGATTGCAATAAGCGAACATTTTTTCCGACATCCTGTTCATATGCAGCTCACACGGGCCCATGCAAGACATCTATGTGTTTACCCACAGATTGGAAAAGACGGAGGGCAAGACGATGTATGATTCAAGGAAGACGGTCTCGATCATTGAGGCATCACATAGGAATCAGGTTGTAAAGAGGGTAATGAAACATATGAACTTCAGTTTGTTCGCTGCCAGTCCTTTGTTCTTGATCCTGACAGATGGGAACAGGTAAGGTTCGCTGCTCTAGATCTGATAGATCACTGATATCAGACAGTACTTCCCTATCCATCAATCTTTAGACTTAGGTCTGCGGACCCGAGTTCCGAGCTCAGAGGTCCTGAACCAACAGGTAACGGAGTGCAAATACTCCATCGCCGAATACGCCAAGCAAAAGAACTTTTGTTGGTCACCACCTGGCTTCACAGTAATTATCGTGGGCATGACAAATAGAGAAACCTTTTTTGCTTCAATGAGGGGGCAATGTGGTTATTTGACCAAGAGCAGCTTTTTGTACTCAGCTGATTCTCTTGCTTGGCGGTGGGTTCAATGCCGATGGTTTCGAGACGTTCCTTCTTCTTGGCCTGGGACGGTATGTACATGGATAAGAACACTAAAGATCCTATCGAGATATGGACATACTTAAGTACCTGTCAAACAAGTTTAAACAGCTGGGTGGCTGTATTTCTTTTTTTTTTTGGACAAGCAATTATATTATGTAGCGACCAACTAGTCTAGTCCTACATAAAGCACTAAGGCAGGTGTCTGTGACACCTGGTCCGAGGAAAAATGCACTTGCACACACCCTGGGATGCCAGGGGGTGTGGGACTCCGTACACTATCCGGTAACCCCGGTAACGGCAGGGGGCCGAGATAGATTGATACCCACTAAAACCTCTGTGTGTGCCACCCAGTCCGGGTGTGAGTTTGGGGTTACTGCGGTGGACCATGTATTGGCCACTTTGTTAGTGAATGTGATGTTACGTTTAGATTTGGCCGTTTGTGGGTGGCCGTATTTCGTCTACCAGCAGGGTGTGCGAAAACTGCACAAGTTCTGGGGGCCTGGCCTGGAAGGAAGCTTGGACCCTTGGTGGCAGAGCCAGGTGCGGCGACGGCTTTCTTGCCTGAACTTCGGGTTTGGATTTGATTGAGACGAGAACAGAGTCAGTACGTTCTAAATTAGCTGCGTGCAGAGCTGTCATGCACGAGAATGGTGATATACTGTTCCGAACGACCGACAATAAGCTCTTGGACATAATCCACACCTTGCTCACGGGCGACGGACGAGGCAAAGGTGGACAGTAGAAAGTGAGATTCACGCTGTGCACCAGGTATCAGAGCACGACCGTCTGTGTGGACCAAGCACTCCGGACGCGTGATCGAAGCCTTTGAGAATATGTCCCCCGGCGAAGAATATCAATGGATGAAAGTTACGCTGGACGCTTCGCTTGCAATGACTTGCTCGTATTTAATAGCTGGCTACAGAATTCACACTTGTCAACTCATCGATGCCCGCTACCTCGATGTCCCCCAGCGGCGAGAACGAGGACGAGGACGACACATGCCGATGTAGGACGCACATGTACTTGATGTCACATTCCGCGAGGGCTCCGCAACTTTGATCAATCCCAACCACACTGTGTGGCACGCTGAGTTACCCAAAGAGCAGAAAACATTCAAGGATTGTTGGTCGTTCCCCGGGTATCATAGGCTTGGATGAGGGATCGATTGGAGAGAATGAGCGGTTGCGATTATGGTCGGTCCTACGCCCGTAGAGGTTCTCCTTGGGTATCCGGTACTGTCGCAGCGCAGTCGGTGTCAAATAAAATGGGGGAGGTGTCTCGGGAAAGTTGTTGATGAGAGATGGGCAGTTGTGCCGGATATATGGGTCGTGTTGACTTCGTTATACCAGACCGCCGAGCTCGTTTGACGTGACGTTACTGTCACATCACGCACACTGCTCTCCACACTAAGGGCATGTTCAACGCGCCTTGTATACGGCCATGACAGGGTTCGCTGCGCTGCCCCTCGCCGACGAAGCCCAGGACGACCGCGGACGTCGTTGGGCCGGTGTTGCACACGTTGTCGGCCCAGCTTGGACCCGCCTGCCATCGCTCACCGTCGGTCTGTTTGGCGTGCAAATGCTCTGGTCGGTTGAAATGTCATACGGTGCGTGTCTCGGGTAACTGTTCCTGATAATGCGACTGACGTCATTCAGCCTCGCCATATCTGCTCTCGCTCGGCCTCCCAAAGTCGCTCATGGCCATTGTATTCCTCGCTGGACCACTGTCGGGTCTCGTCGTGCAGCCCATGATTGGTTCGTCTCGCCGTCCGACTGTTGCGCCGTCTTGACCCCGAGTCTGCTAGGCATACTCGCCGACAACTCGAAATCTCCCTTTGGCAGGCGGAGACCCTTTATCGTCGTTTCCGCCGCATTATGCGCATTTGCCACCCTTCTCCTCGGATTCACGCGGCCGTTTGCAACCATATTCACCACCCTCGACTCGCCCTCGGTTAGTTCTCCCGTTGTACATTTCTCCCTAGACTCATACATGGTAGAACGACACCCTCACTATCTGGCTGGCCATCCTTGCCATTTATTGCATAGACTTTTGCATCAATGCAGGCGAGCATCGAGTCACCCTGATGCACATCGCAGTCTCACGTCCTCTCTAGTCCAAGCCCTCGATCGTGCGCTCCTCGTCGACACCCTACCCACCGCTAAGCAACCCGCCGGCAATGCTTGGGCTGCGACCATGCTGGCCATCGGAAGCGTCGCCGGATTTTTCGTGTAAGCCTCCATCCTCTCTGGACCCCGAATGGTGCTCATCGCCATCCTAGAGGAAATCTCGATCTCCCACATTTAATTCCCTTCCTGGGTAGTGCACAGTTGGAGGTTCTGACTGTCATCGCAGCGCTGCTCTTGTTCTTGACACAGGCTTGGGTCTGTGTTCATGTCAAGGAGCGCGTATTGCTCGCCTCATCGTACGATGCCTCCGATTTCCTCGCTGTCTTTACTCATGTTCTTCGCAGAAGTGGTCCCAAAGGCCTTGGACAAGAGTTGAGGGAGCTGCGCGGGACGCTCTTGAGGCTACCTAGCGTCATCCGACAGATTGTGCGTTGTCGCTTTTTCGTTTCCAAATCACCAGTGACCGTGTTCGCAGTGTTGGATCCAATTCTTGTGCGTCTTGTGATCTCGGGCTAATTCTAAGCCTAACGCTCGCTAGTGCATGGTTGGGATGGTTCCCAGTGTTGTTCTACAGCACAGTGTATATTGGCGACCTTCACAAGAAGGCATCGCCCTTTCCAGAAACCAAGGCGGCCGCGATCGCCCTAGATGTCGAATCCACCCGCCTTGGGACACGTGCCCTGTTTTACAGTGCCTTGGTGTCCCTGGCAGCCAACATCATCATGCCCTCTTTTGTCGTCCCACAGCACGCGCGGCACGCTACCAGCCCCCTTGCACCAAAGCACAAGACGTGGTTAGAACGTGTTCGGATGCACTTGGCAAGTCTATGGGCATTTTCCCATCTAATTTTTGCGTCATGTATGGCTGCCACATTGTACGTCCATCACGCGTCCCTTTGCATCAGCGGTGATCGTTTTTGACAGCTGATGTCTTCTACCCTATGCATCTTTGCAAATATACGTCTTGTAGCGTCACGTCGACCGTCTCTGGTGCCACCTTGATCATCGCTGTCACCGGGTTTTGTTGGGCAATGACACAGTGGGCACCTTTTGCCTTGGTACGTGGTGGGGAGATCTGGGATGCGATTTGGGTACTTACCCCATACCCCATGACATCGTCTTCGCTTTGATTTTTTTTTAGCTCAGCGAGGCAATACTGTCCCACCCGGCCACGGATGATGCGGGGTCTATCCATCTTGCGGACACGCGTTCGACACGCGTCGTACGTCCACGCGATGACGTTACGCGTGATGCGGACGAGGAGGGTCGGTGGCTTTTCCGAGCCGATGTGGACGACGAAGAGGAAGGGGAAGGGTCGGACGCGCCCAACGGCTCGGGGCGTGGTCTCAAACAAGACGAGCTCGAATCCGAGGGGATCGTTTTGGGACACGCGCGAGCGCGCGTCAGCAGGATCGATGTCGTCACGCCCACTTTGGCGGCGCACTCGAACGAGGGACATGGGCGTGCGACTGCGACTGCGATGGTGGCGGGCAAGTCAGAGAGTGGGTTGAGTGCCCAGGCGGGGGCTATCATTGTGCGTGGCGTCTCGTTGCTTGATGCGATCGTGTCTTGTTCTTCTCTTGTCCTCGTCTCTCGTCTCGTCTTCTTCCTTACCTCTTGTTACTAACTAACATCACGCACCTCCAGGGCATACACAACTTGTTCGTCGTCATCCCTCAATTCCTCGTGACCGCCCTTTCGTCGATCGTTTTTGCGCTTTTGGACCCGACCATGTCGGTCTTGTATGGTCGCCATCCTGGTGACACGGCTGATGGTACATCGACGGTGGGGGACGCTGCGAGTGGAGTCCTGGGGTCGCGACAGGATGGAGAGGTGGGACGAGGCCCTGATTCGATTGCCATCATCTTTAGGTGGGTGGTCGTTTCGTTTGTCTATTCGTTTCCCCTCCGGTGCTCACGCCCTCGTATCGTTGTTTAGATTTGGAGGCGTAGCAGCCGCGATCGCGTTTGTCCTGTGCTATCGCCTCGCCAAGGATCTCGCACGTCATTGATGGCGTTCAAAAAAAAAGCACATAGACACGGGGTATTCATTCTATGCAGTACAAGCTATCACACGTTTTATTCCTACACCGTACACCGGACCCTGTATACTAGCCAATGTCCCTGCTCTGATCACGTCGCCTTTGCTCTCCGCGTCTCTTGCAACGTACGCACTAGAAGACGGTGCCGTCGCTGATAATGTCAATGGGCGGACCGCCCGTCTCGGGGCGCATCGTCCGCGCGATTTCTCGTCCCCCTTTCCACGTCGCGCTCTCGAGCACTTGGGCGAGCGTGAGCGTCTGCGCGTCGAGTTTGAATCGACGACGGAGGCCGTCTGCGATGCGATCTCTGCGCGTGTGCTGTCAGTGACGCAAAGGAGGGGGAGAGAGGGGACGCACAACTCGATGACGGTCATGGCGCGCCATTCGACGACGGCCGGGTGCGAGGGCGGGAGACGCGGGATGCCATTCCTCGTTCCTTGTGGGAAACATTGCGCGTCCAGGACGTTTGGGCGGAGCCTCAGCATGCTGAAATCGATCAACAGACCGCCTATCGAGTGCGTCAGCATCGCACACGCACACGGGACCGAAACACACTGACCGTTGCGATACTCTGGCAACCCCGTAAGGTCCTCGACGCCGTCGACGGTCCATCCCATCAGTTTCTGGATCGGCTCGACGAGGCTATAGGCGATCCACCCCGAGAGTTTGTGAAAGGGGACGTACGACTCGGACGCACATTCGTCCTCGGGGTGGGCGAGGGCGAGAGCTGGGCAGGGCCAGACGTCCCCGAGGGCGATCCCGTCCAGGGTGTGTCGCGAGGGCCAGATGGGGGAGAGACCGTCAATGAGGACGGTCCAGAGAGCGGTGATAGGGATGTGGCGGGTGGGGCCGGAGAGCGTGGACTGTGTCTCGAGAAAATCTGTGGAGATGCGTCATTTAACTGTTCCACTGCAGAGTGGCAAGGGCGGGGTGGGGACGTGCACGAGGCGAGACGAGGGGATGTGCCACGGGAAAGGCGTGGGACGGCGACTTACCGAGCATATTCCCCGGTCTGGCATCCTCTCCGAAAAACTGGGGGTTCGAGGCGAGCGCGGCGCTGAGACGGACGAGAAGTTCAGTTCGGCCGTCGAGTCCGACCATCGGGTTTGCCTCCGTCACCTGCATCGCCTCGGCAACTTTATCAGTAGTGATGCGTGCAAGCCCTTGGGCTGTATTTTTCATGTCAATACCATCCCGCGATCGTCCGGTATCATATCATATCACATCATATCCGTTTGAGCGTCCAGCCAAAGGTGTGTGTGTGTGAAAATAAGGTAAAGGCACAAAAAGGCGTCGCGGAACGTACCGTCGACGCGACAAGGCTGCTCTGCAGACCCCGAGAATAAACCCGCACAAAACATGTGCAGGCTAGCGACGCCGAGGCCCTCTGAGCGGGAAAACGTACGTCCCGTGCCAGGTTCGGTGTACGTCCAGTCGTTGCCGGCGCCGGCATCGAGGAGGACAGAGACGAGGAAGAGATCGAGGAGGCGTTTGCATTGTTCGGCGATGGAGACACCTGAGGCGGCCCAGGATTGGAGGAGGGGTGCGATGCGGGGGAGACCGGCGTCAAGGTGGCGCCATCGGCCGTGAGGGGGGATCTGCGATGAGGGTTGGGACGTCATTGATCTCATGGGTGGAGGGGTCGACGTACGGTATCGAATGCATTCGCAAAGTCCCTCTGATAACGCGCATCAATTGGATGATAGGAAGGAAAGAGCCGAAACGTACCTGCATGATGGAGGCACAAAACGCAATCACGGCGTCGCGCCGTGCAGGGTAGTAATCAAAGTACTGGAGCGCACCCTTTTCCGCGAGATCGTGCACTTGTGCACACCGCGTTCTGATGGCAGCGAGGGTGCGCAGGAACTGTGCCTCTGCACGAGGAGAATCCATCGACATCATCACAAGTTTGAGTCAAAGGGTGGACCACGCGGGATACGGTTTCAGTGTCTTTTTACGGGAAATAACCCCTGTCAGTGTAGGTCTCGTGACCAGGTTTAGTGTCCTTTTACCGCGTTGCAGTGATCCCATCACTAGTCACTACCCAAGGCCGTGGGGTTGTCGGACAACCCGGGAGGGTTGTGGTACGACGGGGGCATCCACTGGCAAGTTCCGAGTACCCGGCGCCCCCTGCCAATCCCGAGTAGTACGACAATCCAAATGTACAGCCCTCGATCCGAACTATCCCTCTCCGTTCACCCATTCACCTAGCCGCCATGACTCATCCCCATTTGCAATCCCCCCACACCCTCAACCTGAGTCCTCCGGACGTCCGCTTCCTCTCGCCACGTGTCCGACTCACCGCCAGCCTTTTCCTTTTTCCTTCTTCCCCTGCACACGTTCTGGGCTGGCCCCCTCGTTGTCAACGCGCGGCACTAACACATCAATACCCAACCGATCGGGCAGACCACTCAATTCAACGTCGGTTCAACGACACGGGATTGAAAAAATAGAATAATAGACATCAATACAGGATGTGATAATCGATAATACATCCGCCTGCATCCACCAGGCAAGTTGGATAACGGGACGTGCAAGTGAAGGACAAGCCAAGAAGAGAAAACTCTCCCGCTTCACGTGCGTGCCGCTTGCATTCGCACGCAGTGAGGGCATATCGTGTCCCTCGTTTGGCCGACTTTAGGGTGGGCACTGCCCAACCTGTTATGGAAACAGAAATGATGTCAGCGCCCCCTTTTTTGAGAATCATCCAAGACGGACGTTTGTGAGCACGTCGTCCCGCACCCGTCACATGGCCGCACATGCTGGGCGCTATACCGACATCGATTGGACCCGCAATCGACCTGGGCGTGTGACTGGTCAGAAAACCGCACACGACGCAAAAAGGACGTCTGCACCACCTTGCTCTCGGTGTAAGGCTCCTGGTGGAGGCAGGTAAACTTAATGCACTGCATCTCGCGGTAACACATGTCGATGATACTAGACTAGGTCCGCCGAGTCAGAAACACGCAGCGAGAGGGGGCGGCGAAAGAGACCAGCGTACGTGTATATGATAGATTAGGCGAACTTGGGGTAGTCGTACACGTCAGAGATGTGCCTAAAACGAGAAGAACGCGCGCGCGATGGACTGGTGTCGTTGAGTGAGATGGAGGCTTCTCCAAGACCCAACGCTTCTTATACCTCCCATTCCCGGCACGTCGACAACCGGGGTAATTCATTCCTATGCCCCCATCCCCAAGCTGAGCACAGAAAGCCCTCCATCCAAGATCTGTCAAACAGACTGTGCGGGGTGGGATTTCATTAATTGGCCCGCAGCCATTTTCCGTTGGCAAAAAACCAGACAGTCGATCATCATCTGATGAGATGCCCAGATCCACGCCTTTTTAGAGGCTCGGGGGATCATACAACCCTGTCATGAACGCCTGACAAATAATGTCATCGCGGAGTCAGTCTTCGGAATGGATCCACGCAATGCGTTCCGGCGACATACTGGTAAAACGCCCCGGATCCTGGAAAATGAGCGTCTGTATTACCACCGAGTTCCACATTCACCGGAGGGAACGAGAGACTGAGACGGAGGGGGGAGAACCAAAGAGGGACGCATGGGCAAGAACATGCCGACGCTGCAACCCGTCAAGGAATGATGCGACATGTCACTTTACGTCTGCCTGTCGAGGGGCGGCACAAGGATGTCCCTTTCAAAATGAACCGGTCCGCCTTGGTAGGGGTTCGCGAACGGCGCCAACCCATATTAGGACACAAGTAACACATTTCACACAACGCCCGCGCGTCGCGGAGTTGCGTTCACCCGTGAGAGAAGGCACTCATGACCGCGCGCAGCGGCCGGCGGGTGGAAGGGGAATTCTATCACTTGCAACTGAAAGAGGGCGCAAATGGAGGTGGACCGTCACCCCCAAGTTCGCCGTGAGGGACAACAAACTACTCAAAATAGAGTCAATGCCGTACGAAGGACAACTAAACCAAACCATGCCACCGAGGGCAAAAACCGTCAGAGACGGTTCTTAAAAATGTGTCTAGTATCATACAACGTATGAAATACCCAAACACACGCCTAGAGACATTTTTTCTGGGGTTAGCTGACTGGGTAGGCGGGGGACAAGCTCCGACCTTGACAAATGGGTGGGGGGCTGGCTTCGTGCTGCTTTAAAGTTTGACGAGATGGCGCGCCGCGTTTCCAAAAGTCGTGCTCCCACCAGTTACCAGGGACGCGTGTCGGGACAAGACCCCGTTGAAAAGGGATACCGTCTGACGTGCGGGCCAAGTACCAGAGTTCGTTGACCCCCAACTGACGCAGGTAGTCTCGCATGCAGGAGTAATTTTCTCCCACGCGATGGGGTCCATGGCTGTCATCCGAGATCGCAAAGCGGCCACCCAGCTCAAGAATCAACTAGAAGAAACGACCATGAGGGACAGACATAAAAACGGCAAGGCGATCTGGGGGAGCCCACGCACTGCAGCGACGTCTTCTCCAGGAAACGAAGTCCGCCAACCCTTCCTCAAGGCGGCCGCGTTGACTTCGAACAAAGCGCCATAACCGATGGCGAATAAAACGTTTCGTTTTAATTTCGACCATGCATTCGGAAATTCGGAGAAACGCAATTCTGGGTTGTAGAGTCGGCAGAGATCGAGGTGACCGATAATTTCCGGGCGAAAACGTTCCAACAAGCGGTAATGCGCATCAAAGTAGGTCGACAGGAATGCGTCCATGCGACCGTGAGCCGTGGCATTCATTTCAGCCACCACGACGTCTGTGACACAAGACGCACGATGCAGCGCCCTTTCGAACGAGGCGTGGTCAAAGTCGATGGGAATGGCGTTGACGTGATGGATTGAGCCGACGATGTATTCAATGCGGCCGAACTGTTCGCTGAGAAGGGTACTTAAATTCTCCAAATCGGTGTCGGTGATGAACTCGGTCTCTAGACCGACCAGGAGGGTGATCTGGGAGGCATAGGCTGACTTGAGCCTGTGGGCTTGGTCTAAAAAGTCTGCGAATTGCTTTATCAGGGAATCAGGGGACAGCCCTGCCTAGAAATGCGGGTTTAATGGCGAGCACACGTTGGGCAACAAATTTCGAACCTCTTCTGGATAGAGATCCTCGAGCCTGTAGCGCGGGACATGTTCGCTGAGGCCGTATACCTCGAAACCCTGGCGGATGGCTTCCAAGACAACCTCTTCGAGGGTTCCGGAGGCATGCCTGCAGAACTGACCAGAATGTGAGTGGTGACTGAAAGGCATATGGGGACTCGTGCCGATAAATCGTCCCCGCGTTGAATTGTTCCCCTGGCAGTGGGAAGCCAGGGAGCCTGTAAAACTGTCAGCAATAGTAGTTACGTAAGTGAGACTGATCGTGTATTCCAGTTGTATTCCCTGCGCCATTGGTCTAGTACTTAGAAGAAAGAAAAAGAAAAAAGTACAAGTCCAGCATTCTACGATAAAATGAGCCCCGCACTTTGATGCGTCAACACAAATCGACATCCCCCGCATCAATGTCAACACCCGACGCCCGCCTGGCGTTTTTGAAAATCGGAAACCTAACGCCTGCTTCTCGCCCTGAATTTTCACACCGCATCATGTCGGGTGTGAGAGGATTATGTAAGTAGTAGATCAGATCACGCATGTTGAGCCCTTGGCAAACACTCGTTAACAATGACATGTGTGGGGGCGACGTCCCCCAAGTCAGCTGGTCGACTGTAACTGTCAAGCGATACCTTCTTTCATTAATTTGTGACGACTACGTATCGGAGACAACATACGGAACTCGCCGCGAAGCCCTTGTCATGGGGCTAGACCGTCTAGACGACGAGGGCGTTGGAAATACACTTGCAACTCCCCTGCCCCTGCTGGACGAAGAAGCTGTCCGAACCTGTGGCGCCGCCGCCGCTGCCAACCCTAAGGGAGGTACGCCCACAGGCCGCTTATGCCATGGCATCTGATAGCGCAACCAACCCCACCATGTCTGCATCGTATCCGATCGCTCTCGTTCTTGTCGCTTCCGCTCAAAGGCCGCGCGGTAGCGTTCATAAGACTCGCGAAATGATCGGTCCACGCGAGAAGAGAAAATCAGCTCACCACGCGGATTGGCGGCGGGGGGGATTGGGGCAATGGGTACGGACGTGCTGCGGTCAGTGGGCGACGAGGGTGATGGCGTTCGTGTCAGTGACCGCTGTGCGGATTCAGCCGACGGTTCTGGGCGTGGAAAAAGGAGGGTCATCGGATTCAGGGAAAATTTGGACCGCAAGGGAGGTCTGCGGACGTTGAGGTACATATTGAAGGACCGCAATGCCTTGTTTGCGTGAGGGACATAGCTTCGAGAAACGCGCAGGATCAGGGATGTTTTCTGATAGGGAGTGAAAACAGTGCTTCATACCGATTGGCGTAAGCAATCTTCTCCGCGTACATGCCACTGGCAAAGAAGAGAAGTAGGGTGGTGATTGCAACGAACAACAGACCAGAAGCAAAGTACGGGTGTGGTTTCACGCTGATCACGGTTCCATACACGTCTGGGAGGATACGCCGAAGGAGGTAGGTATAGGGTATGTCTAGGAACGAGGTCTGCAGTAGGACTTCGGATAGGAGGAAGGCAATGACAAGGACGAGGTGAAGCAGGAACACTGCCTAGGGTGTCAGCTCAGGGATGCTGCGAGAAGACGGTGCTTACATTGATAACGCGATTTTCTGCGCTGCAAGGACGCCGCGTTGGTCTTGAGACGCTCCTCGAAAAAGAGCAGGTCACGGTAGGTCGCAGGGTCATTTGGAGGGTGGAAAGACGGGCGCGCGTGCGACGCACTACCCCGCGCCATTCATTCACGGTAATCCTGTTTAAGGTGTCCGACTCGGACAAGCTGGCCAGCGTCGAGCTGCTGGTAGGAACCGGGCCGTATGATGGTATTGTTTTTATTACTCACGTGACCGGTACAGCCATACAAATGGAGACGCGACGTGCAGCGTGTCCGTCGTGAGGCAGTTGGTTCTGCTCCACGTCAGCGTCTTAATTTTTTTTTTGCAGGTCGGAGCTGTCCATGACGATTGCTCTGCTGGCTTCGGTCTCTTTATTCGCGCTCGTCGTCACTAGTCGCCCAGTACTGTCAAGTGACTTGTAAGTCCTCGTGTGGATTATGCTGTGCACACATGCTCAGGCTCGATGGCTATTTCCACCAAAAGTGCTCCTGCCTCGTCCACGCTCCAGACTGGCGTTCAGGCTGCATTTGGAATTCATCCAGGGTCAGTCTTGCTTCATGGGTCCCGCGGTCGTGACTGACATGTGGCGCGTGCAGCAAAGATGACCTCAAATCAGACGCTGCTCGCTTCCATTTTCAAAAACCAAAGCAACAGATTGAGTACTTGTCGGAACTTGGAACGGAAAACGTCGTGGCAATAGCCTCGTTTGAAACTTCCCCTGATGTACAACCTTTGTTCAACGTGCTCTTGGGCGCAACCGCCGACAGTCAGGATGCGATTGACTCCAGTGACGAACATGACGACGCGCAAGCCGAAGACAAACCGGCTTCAGAGCGCGAGCAACAGGAAGCTCCGGCCGATGAACCCCCCTCTGCACCACTGGCAGTCCTGGTGTTTTCCTGCGTCGCTGCATTCTTGGCGCTAGCCTGTGCCGCGTTGACGCTGTACATCATCAAGTCGCTACGGTCCTCAGTGCTAGCGTCAAAGACTGCATGGGAATTACTCCCACGGTTCTGGAGGCGTCCTAGGTCCGAGGAGAATACGGGTGCGACAGCCAAGGAACATCTTTCGGGTGGAAGTCGGCTTTTACTTCAGACGGATCGCCTTCTCGATGCTGAAGAGGGGTCTGCTCAGAGGCACGAGTTGCACGTGGGAGACAAACCCCTCTATTTCGATGCTGTATCGGATATGGAGTCGGAATGGGATGACGCTGACGAGAAATACCAGGATGCGCTTGATATGACGCCTCTTCCACTCATTCATGACCTCCCACTCGACGACAACGTGTCTCATCCGTCTCATTTCGACGACCCACCTTTGCCATCCCTGGGGTCCTCTCCACTCGATCAACAGACAGCTGATCACAGCACGTCTCTGATGCGCGAATTGTGCCCCTCCCCCGTCGCTCGTCCCGCTTGGTCGGTCCGTGCGATCGACTCGCCGGCGCTCGGTTTATCCACGCGTGAAGGTGGTGTCGATGACACCCCGCAGACTCTCATCCACCCCCGCCGTCGTGCTTACCGTTCACCCGTGCCCGAATTTGACATTGCACTCGCGATGCAACTTCGGCCCGGCCTCGGTATCGGCGCAGATTCCGCATGGATGGTTCGTTTCCTGATGGCCATGTTTGGATGGTTCGCAATTGCCTTGACGGGCAACCCTCGGTGAACAACCTACCGACACCACCCCGGTTGGGCATGATCCGGCCACTGGGTGGATCGGCGTTGTTGAAATACATTTGGGGTGGGCTTCCGGTTGGTCGCCCACCCGTTCGTTGTATACATTCCGAATGAACACCATCATGGCTTAACGAAACCCCATTCTATGCGCAACTCTCTTGGATTATGGCTGTTTTCTTTTCCCTCTTAGTGTCGTCCTTCCCGCCCTTCTTGATCGACCTCCCCACCTGGATCAACATGCCGTCCTTTTTCGCTTTCCGTTCTTTGCCAGTTGCATGATACCCATCATCACAAACCACATGGAACTAGAGCTCGTAGAAAACTTTTCTTTCGCATTTTTCCCGCATGGTTTGGTATCTTTGGATCAGCATCGTACTCGTATATACGTTGAACTAGTGATGTAATCGATCGATTGGCTCGGGTCGATGGGTCAACCAGTCACGCTAGGTGGTAATGGGGTGCTCTCCGTGTCGACTACACGTCGTGCTGTCGTGCTAGTTATGTCTTGATTGTAATTACCGTCGGGCGGCGTTACATACATCGGCATCATGACCTCGTCTTTGCATTGGGTTTTCTTACGTCGGTCGTTTCATTGACCTGCGGGTGGGATAGTATGGGTCACCATACGGCGCTGCGCCGAATAACGAGATGAGCTGATAGGAGGTCCGCGTCAACGACAACCACGGGGTCGTTCATGTGCTCATTCATTCATGATATTTGCCGGTGGTTGCGCACGCGCCAAACATGCCTCGCGTGTCAAGGGCCGTCGCAGCGATTTTGAATTTTGAATACTAGAATCAAGAAGTACACACTGTACCGCTTACTCGACGAATGGTGGGGTTCGATCTATTATTGACAGTGACACGTTCGTGGCGCATGGTCGACATTTACATAAGGTGATCTACACATGACCGCCAAACAACGAGATGGGCGGTCCGCGTCCACGCCAGCATCATGAAATGGGAATATGACTGTCGCCGCGAGTTGGTGGTTGGCGTTGTTGGCGCACGCAACTCACATGCCTTGCGCATCAAGGGCCGTCGCAGGGATGTTGAATTCCAGAATGTACCCTTACCCACGGACCACTGTAGATCTGTCGTCGACAGAGTGGCACGTTCGTGGCGTATAGAAAACGACGCGTATCGCGATGACTCGATGGAGCGCTGCCGCAACGCGTGACGTGGCGTAGCCAAGTATCCTACTGTCACTCTTTGATAGTCTCGTCTGTGTGAGCAATGTTCCTCAGAGACTCCAGTGTGTATCATCAAGCCAGGTCAGGGCTGAGAAGAGCGCCAAAGAAGAAAATCGAGCGGCACGTGTATAGACATGCAGATGAGAAAACCGTGGGTGACAGCACTGATGCACGGTGATGGCGATAGCCTCTAGCTAGGCAAACGCGGGATCGGTCTTCAGGCGAAGTCGAACCCATCATGGAGAAGAGGTGGGAAGTAAGCGATGCGCGGGCGTAGTGCGGCATCCAGCGTCCCGGCAAGAGAGAAGCATGTATTCGGACCATCGCGTTCTACTCGGATGGCGCTTGCGAGAATGTGGTGGCAGCCTCGTGGATGGCTTGTCAGATTCAATTTCAATTGTGGGTATGTAGTATGTAGTAAAGCGAGAAGGCGGGCGACGGTCGGCGTGCCGCAGCTGTCGGGTAAAGCGTTGGTGGATGTGCCAAACGATTTGGTGTACATATCCATGTTTTGAATGTCCTCTTCAACTTAAACCGCGTCGCACTGGATCGACTGGACCAGGCAAAAATGAGTGTCCCGAGAGGTTGGGAAGTTTGCAAGTGAAGGACGTTGTGGGCGATAGTTGCTGATTGCTGATCGCACTGAAGACCCTCAACAATAACTCGTCTGGAAGGGAACATGGAAGTAAGACGTGGAAAAGCACGGGGAATACCACGGAAAGAACCGCTCACAAGAGCGATTAGTCAGGGACTCCTTGTGAGCGAGAGGGAACATTCCCAATCTTTGCAGATCACTTCAAAGACGCGTGTGCTCCCAGCTCATGTTTAGTTCGAATATGTAGTACAAACTGAACCCAATGAGAACGTTGGCGCTCTGTTCAAGGTGTAGAGAATACATACCCGAGATCCTTGGCTCGCTCTACGTTGAGCACTCCTGACTTGCCATGGTTGTTGAGTCGCGCTTTCGAATCTCGAGACTGGAGGATGCTGTCCACGACTCTGTCTCTAAGGCATGCAGCAGTTGGGAAAGGGGTTGCCCGCGCGAGCGAGGAGGAAGTATGTTTCCCGAGAACTTTCGTATCAAGTGAAGCCAAATTGAAAGACCAACTTGCGGACGATGACATGGAGTCACTGAGTCAGCCCAGTGAGAGGGTGCGCGTCGGACAAAACGAACGCGTCCGTCAACATTGCCAATTGTCACATCACCACAGCTCTCTAAAACGCAAGCAACGCCCCGCCGGGTGTGTGGAAACCCTCTGAAAGCCATGGTCAGCTTTTGGGCCAGGCTCGTCCGCGTCAAGAGCACGGGCGTACGCGCAGCGATACCCCTCACAAAGTACACGGGCAAGATGCTCAAATGCATATCTTGGCCGCAGCCGGCGTGCTGGCAACACTGCACACTATCAAACGACGACCATCATCGATGTGGTCCGTGTCAGCGATTAGCAGAACGTGTTGCGAGTCGGAGAGAAGGCTGACGCACTCCATAGCCCCATGGCCGCTGCGCTACTTCATGGCCAGAGCTCGTTTCGTTGAAGACGGTACGATGTTGGGCGGCTTGAGCCTCGACTGTCGCTATCCAATGTTCATTATTCGAGCCAGGTCGCAACTTCAAGTCTTTCCAGGGGCGCATAGGAAGCAGCGTGCAGGACAAGCTCGACGTCAATGGGCCTTCGTGGGTCGGCTCGACCACCGCCACGACTACCCACCTCATTTCTCCCACCAAGGACTTTTTCCGTGCCACTATGCTCTACTCTGTCCGCACTTTCGTTTTCTCTAACCCCGTCTGGTACTTTCATGCTCTCGTGTAGAACTGCAGTCTGTTGACCAGACTAGCGGAACCGGCCCTCATCGCTACTCGTGCCTTTGCAGCCTCTCCAAACGGGTGTCATGCATCTCGTCGCAACCGCCTATACCTCCCTCCCAGATCTGCATCTAAGCCCACGATACCCATCGGTCATCCGTTTAACCTCTCCACGTCGTCAAACATCACTTGGATGCTTCGCACATTTGAAACACTAGGTACACTCAGGACTCTACAACGCAGATGAAGCTACCCGTGTTTAGGATCGATTCCTAGTGATTATCGCTTCCCGGTTCACCTCTGCAACGTCTGACTGGATGGAGCTTTTCAGTCACGGTACCCTGTCGCATGGGGTGTGTGTTTTGTCGCTGTGAGAAATAGGCGTTATGGGCGCACCGATCGATTGACGAATACGGGATTTTTATAGCCACTACCGAGATCGGCGTCGTTCGCAAAGATTACAGGATAGCAGCAATGGGATGCGACGGGGAGATTGGCCTTCTTGAACGATTGGTGGGTGTGCGCGTCCGTACGGATATGCTCGACGTTGACGGTTTACCACACACAGGACGTAAAAGCTTGATGAAGGTGGCATTTTCTGTCTTTGTGTTTCGTGTTTATAGCCTGACCAGCACGCCGTCGTTCTGTCATATGTGACGGCAGTCTTGATACCTTTCAGAAGGATGTGAGTATTTTCTTGTTTGTTGTATCTTCAGTCCTTGCTTCTTACAACAACTATTGTTCTGATCTTCGATGACAACCTCCATTTCACCTTATATACTGTTTTCGAAACTCTCACTCGTTGTTCATTTCTTTGAAGCCGTCTAAACTGACAGCGTATTTTTTGTAGATGATTTGGGAGTCGCGATGAGCCAAATACGGCTCCTTGTTAGAGGTGGGTTACGCCGTTTGTCCTGGGGTACGACTTCGTGATCTCGCGATAATCGAAATGCTAACTGCACTCATAGGACTTTACAGTGCACACCAGGTTAGGACAGGACTGAATCCCAGTCAGTATGTAACCCTGTTGATGGATCACCTCCCAACCTCTGATTGGACGGAACCGCCTACGGATCAGTGTCCAAAATCGTTTGCATGCTTCTGCAGTCAACTTCCCATTGGGCTTTTTCGCTGGCTTCTCGACGGAATATGAGTCAGTGATTGCGATCGAAGCATCCGCCGTATGTTTCGTCTTTTGATTTCCTTCGTTGAGGACATGTTGTCTGACTCCAACTTTCTCCTATCGATAGTTCAACAACACGCTCACGCTCACACCCCACGATCCTCATTCTAACGCCGGCGCCCATGACAAAGCCGACCGTTTCTTGCCCTAGCTGTTTGAAGTCTACGGAAGGCGGGCAGAGACTCTACTCAGAGATCGTGGATGCGGCTATCAGATGCAACAGATGTGTGTATATGAGGTAGCGTACTGGCTCTTCATGATGTGGAGTCGCATTGGCTGATGGCTACATTCAAGACTACTGCACTATTTTGCACGCTATTCACAGAGAAAGGTTTTTCAATTACACGCCAGTGTTTGTATCTCACTTTCTGGTCACACTCGGCCACGAAGTAGTTGTCCTGAACTATACTTCGCCATTCTCGATTATGACGGCTTCACACACAGCTAATTCAAAATGCAATCCACACAGTACAAACGACGCTCAATGCATCGGGCCCGCTTCCAGTGGACCATGTCCCCATGAACCGCTCGTGGGGGTATTTGATCTCACGCTGTTTGTGACCAACGACCAGTACGTTTCCCACCCCCAGTCCTTACGTCGCATGTTTGCCCGTATTGTAGGGTGTTAACGTGATCCCGCTCGTGTGTATATCCAGTCCTTTCCTCTCGTTTCGGGCGACATAGAGGTGCTCCACATCTGTAGAGTCATCCACAGTGGTCCAGTCCACTGAAGGGAGTCTATGAGTTGCCGTCAAGGCACAAAAACAATGACCCAGGAATTTGATGGTGGATTGATGCTTTGGGGAAATGATGCTTGGAAGCCCCACTTATGAGTGGTGGATGGGGCTCACCTTGGTCACCACTTGGAGTTACTAATGCCTCTCACAGATCCATTTCTGATGTAGGTTGTAGTGGGTCTCTAAGACCTGACCTCCAGGGAGGCATGAAAGAGCAAACACATGTAGAACTTCACTCATTTTCAAGCTTCCTAGAGAAGTCATGCAGACCTTTCTCAAGCTATTGTATGTGGTATGTATTATTCACTTCTCACAGGGTAGGAAAAGGCTGCACTGAATAGTATGATGGATTCAAAGTGGTGCTAATATCCATTGGACATACAAGGCTGCTTCTAAAATGTGCAGTAACATTTTCTAAAGCATCATAATTAATAAAATAAAGTGAGGAATTAGTGCCAACAAGAAGTCCAAGATTTCCCAAGTAAAGAATCATTGATGTCAGCTTGGGAAATTCTATCAGAAGATATCACCAAAGAATGGATAGGAAGATGGAAGCTATTTCGGTTCCAGGGAGCCATCCAACCAAAGAAAGTGTCATTAGAAGATTGAATCCAGCTGTTTTTCTCCCATAAATCACCAAAGGACACAAGGTGCTGAGCCTTCCATACTTTGATGGAAGAATCACTAGACCCAGTGAGAATGTAATTACCATCAGGTGAATAGGCAAGAGAGGTGATTCCAACTGAGTGACCTTGGAATGGACCTGCCACAGATTGACTGGTACTTGTATTCCAAACCCTAATGGTCTTGTCTGCAGACCCAGAGACAACATGGGTCCCATCAGGTGAATAAGCAACAGAGGTGACCTTGGCTGCATGCCCTTCAAATGGACCTGCCACACATTGACCAGTGGTTGTACTCCAAACCCTAATGGTCTTGTCCTTGGAGCCAGAGACAATGTGGATCCCATCAGGTGAATAGGCAATAGAGGTGATACCACTCATATGCTCCTGGAAAGGGCCTGCTACAGATTGACCAGTGGTTGCATTCCAAACCCTGATGGTCTTGTCATCAGAACCAGAGACAATATGAATGCCATTGGGTGAATAAGCAAGAGACATGACACCAGCTGTATGTCCTTGGAATGGACCTGCCATGAGCTGACCAGAGGTTGGATGCCAAACTCTAATGGTGTTGTCTTTGGAGCCAGAGACAATGTGGGTCCCATTAGGTGAATAGACAACAGAGGTAACCCCATTTGTATGTCCCTGGAGTGGATTTGTGATAGACTGACCAGTGGCTGCATTCCAAATTCTAATGGTCATATCCCAAGAGCCAGAGACAATATGAGTGCCATCTGGTGAGTAGGCAACAGAGATGACTCGATCTGTGTGCCCTTGCAATGGATCTGTCACAGGCTGACCAGTGGTTGCTTTCCAAACCCTGATAGTCTTGTCATCAGAACCAGAGGCAATGTAGGTGCCATCAGGTGAATAGGCAACACAGAGTATTCGGTCCATATGCACCTTGAATGGATCTTCTGATGACTGACCAGTAGCTGCATTCCAAACTCTAATGGTATTGTCCTGTGACCCAGAGACAATAAGAGTACCATCAGGTGAATAGGCAACAGAGGTAACTGAATATCTGTGCCCTTGAAATGGACCTGCCATAGCCTGGCCAGTGGTAGCATCCCATATCCTAATAGTGTTGTCGGCAGAGCCAGAGACAATGCAGGTACCATCAGGTGAATAGGCAATTGAAGTGACAGACAATGTGTGCCCTTGAAATGGATGGGTTGCAGGCTGACCAGTGGTTGCATTCCAAACCCTGATAGTCATGTCCAAGGAGCCTGAGACAACATGGATACCATCAGGTGAATAGGCAACACAGGTGATCCACTGTGTATGTCCATGGAGAGGACCTGCCACAGAGTGACCAGTGCCTGCATTCCAAACCCTAATAGTGTTGTCTCTTGAGCCAGAGACAATGTAGATTCCATCAGGAGAATATGCAACAGATGTGACATAATCTGTGTGCCCCTGGAATGGAACTGCCATGCATTGACCAGTTGTTGCATCCCAAACCCTAACAGTGTTGTCCTTTGAGCCAGAGACAATGTGAGTGCCATCAGGTGAATAGGCAACAGAGGTGATTTTATTTGTGTGCCCCTGCAATGGACCTGTCATAGCCTGGCCAGTAATTGCATTCCACACCCTAATGGTCTTGTCCTCAGAGCCAGAGACAATATAGATGCCATCAGGAGAATAGGCAACAGAGGTGACTGCATATGTGTGTTTCTGGAATGGACCTGCAACAAGCTGACCAGTGGTTGCATTCCAAACTCTAATGGTCTTGTCTACAGAGCCAGAGACAATGTGGATCCCATCCAGTGAATATGCAACAGACTTGACTCCATTTCTATGGCCCTGCAAGGTATGAACCTCTGCTGGCCAACTGGCTGGATGTCCTGAGATAACTGAAACATGTGCTTTCAGATGGTGAATCCACAGTTTGGAAAGTGGAGAGCTAGTTGGGGTCTGGGGCATGGCTGATAGATAGAGGTGGGGGGTGGATTCTCTGAGGACAGGAGCAAACACTTGAATAAATTGGAATGCCTCTGAAGCCAGAGTAGCAATTTCTTGGCCCTAGTAATGTCTGTTTCAGCTTTCAATCCATACCAGCATGGTCAATCATACCTTGGCCCATTTCCTGAGTATTGTACAGGTTTCAAGGGCAGATAAAATGGATGACAATGGGGAGGTGATGGAGAGAAGGCTGATGGCTTCAAGCCAATAGGGGAAGACATTCTTGAAGATCAGAGTGACCTCAGTCAACAAGTCCAGAGTACAGTCGGCATATTGCAGGTGATGCATCCAATATTGGCATGAGTATGCGAGGTGGGGAGGAATGGCCTTGTTCACCCGACCGGGTAGATCAGAGATGGCAGTGTTGAGGATCCGAGAGTCCTTGAGGTCACAGATGTTGAACCTCAGCATGTTTTGCATGCATGCAAGTAATGCTCGTCCAAGAGAGAGAGAATGCTGGGGTTGGATGTAGACATAGAACACGGAACTGCGAGCGTCGTTGAGTAAAAAGTCACGGAAGGAGGTATGAAGTGGACGGATGGGCTTCTCCTCATCAAGCGCCCCATCCAGCAATGATCCCAGGGGTTTGATGACATCTCGGACATTCAGGCGTCCGATGAAGAGAGTGGAGAGCGACGTGATAGATAGTGGTTTATTGAGAGCGAGTACAACTGCCATCACCTCTCGGAAACGCCGTCGAGAACCGTCCAAAGTAAACCGTTGCTGTAATATGGTTTGGTAAAGCTTGTCCAGCGGGTGAACACCTTCGTTGTTGTCGGCCTGAACTAGGATCTCAAACCGTTCGCGTAAGTTGAGCCCCTCAGCACCATCTCCTCGAATGAAGTTGCAGGCTGTGCAAGCCCACTGAAAAAGTTTCTGCGAGTGATGGACGAGGAGTCGACACCACTCATCATCCGGCCAGAAAGATTCAAGCTCGGCATATTGATGAAGCGTGTATCGGATAAATTTACGGATATCTTCGTTGATAATATCGTCGGGGATATTACCCATTTGTTTATGCATGATCTGAGGGCTGGGCGAGAGTTCGCCGAGAATGTCGGCTTCTGGGCGAGCAGTGACGAGGAAACGGAGATTGGTCGGAAGTGTCTTCTCGGAAATTTTCTCAGAGATCGCACGTAGCAGCTGTCGGCGACTAGCTTGATCCCCACTTTCGTCAAGAGCGTCAATGACGATGACTAACGGACCGATAGTGTGGAGGTGTTGGCTAGGTTCGATGATGAGCCTCTCGACTTGCTCCATGGGGGATTGCGACGTGCGAAGCGCTCGATCGTCTTTCACGACCTGCCACAGTGCGGATTTGTACTGCGGATCGTGATCAGAGAGGTCACGTGCGATGGTGCTGAAGAGATTTTTCGGATTGCGGTTCGCGACGTCAGTGCTGGCGAAGCAATACGACGAGCCAAGCCGTCCTTGTCCTTCATACAGTCGAGCGATCGAGTGAGCCACCGCAGACTTGCCCGACCCAGCAACCCCAGTCAGAAGGCATACTCGGGGGGCATCTTCGTCGGGATTGTTGAGAATATCATAGATTTCTCGGAGCAAGGTCTCGCGCGTTCCTGGTAGGCATCCTTTCTCTCGCTCAAACCTAGCCCCAACCGCATACGGCATGTCGTTCAGGTCGTTCGCTTCCGCTGCAGGACAGGTCCGTAAACATCTGCTTACGGTCTCAAGAGACGAGGGACGTACCGGTGTGTTCCACGACATTCATCATGCGAATGACGGTGACCCCCGTCTGCAGTGCAACGCCCTCCAAGAGTGCGCTTTTGAGGTCTCGGAACTTATTTTCGTAACCACTGATCCTTGTATCAATATCGGAGATCGTGTATTTTGCCGTCCGAATCCCTAGACGCGGAAATCAGTCGTGTTCACTGCGAACAAGGTAGCGATTACGGACAAAAGCTCTTTTGTTTGGCGTATTCGGTGAGGAAGAACCCACACTCCGTCACCTGCTGGATGAGAAGCGTGATTGTCTTGATGTGCTGTTTGATTGCTTTCAAGGGCTCGGCATCATGAACGAACGTAAAGACGTCGCTCATGGTGCCGGCTAAGCGAATGATCTGGTCATCCCTACTTTTCTGGTTGACGAGTACCTGAATGGAACATTGTCAGCGACAAGCGATGGTACGGATATCGAGCAACCGACTTACCTGGTTCGCAGCGGATATCACAGACCAGGCTAGCGACGTATAGGGATGAAGCTGTGGGAGATTCAGATCATGAGGAAGTTAAGACTCTGAGCACGAAGTACCTGTGCAATACTGGTCACAATCTTGTTAAAGAGCTCCACCCTCTGCAACAGAACGCCCCATGTAGTCTCGAACGTTTGTACCTGTGTCACGATGCTTGTACCGGTATTGACCGCCGAATCGAGGAGCCCGACGGCCGCGGGGGTGGAGCTCAGTGGATTAACTCCTGCGGTCGCCCTAGTGACAGCGTCCGTAGCTTGACGTTCGTCCGTATCCACGTCCCCGCGTAGCGCAGCAGCCAACGAAAACTTGATCCCAATCCCCGAAAGATCGGACGCATCGGGGGTATCCTTGCGAAGAGTAGTTTCAAGCACTTTGATCGCAGAGCTCGCGTCAGTAGAACATGGACATCCACAGTACCTACGTACCGCCATCCTTTGATTTTCCTAATACCCCGCCGATAGTATCAGTGAGACTTCCAACCAGCGCGTCCTTTCCGATGCGGTGCTTCTGGTAAACATGTACGAGGAGGACAGAACGATCGTCCGCATCACTGACGGTAATCAGTTCTTGCGCATAAAAACAAAGGGCATGCACCCACAAATAAAAAATTTCATCCCAAGAGACGGAGGTATGACTTTTTTCTTCCTTTGCGCTGTTCGTCGACCGCGAGGTGTCGCCTACGAAAAATTGGATGTAGTATTTCCTCGCAACCGGGAGTTTGCGCCGTGCTGGAGTCAAAAGTTCGATGTCTGAAAGAAAGCTAACTTGGATGCGGTGGAAGATCCAACGTTTCAACCCTACCTTTGATAGTGATTGTCTTCGCCCTAGAACCACTGGCATGTCAGCACATTCACAAATGGATTATGAACGTAATCGATAGTATACATACGTGATGCTTTGTGCACTGGCTGTATTCATTGTGTTGTAGGTGAAGCTGATCAGCAGGAGACGCGCGGTGTGGGGGTCCGGTCCAGCATCCCTTGGCGGTGGCAGGGGTCCTAGTACATGCAGTCGTAGCTAGTTCCTCTATCCACTACCCCACCGTATCATCCGGAGGGTTCCCTCCCCCTTGGGCCCTCTCCAACGGGAAAGATGTGGAGAGTCGCGACGAGCAAAGTGCCAACGTGCGGTCGCAATGCAATTAAATATGTCAATGAGCGCTAACCGGCCATGCCATCATGGCGACTACTAATACCTCCCCCTTGGACCTCAGTATGCAGTCCGGAGTCACGAGGAATGGGATAGGCCCGGGGCGTATTGTCTCTTATGGGGTCAATGAATGTCTGACTCGTAGCGACGCCTGCCTCACCACTTCATTCCTACGTGATACCAAGAACAAGACACTCCTCAAAGTCAAATTACACATAGTCGTGTCCACCGTCTTTTCCACCTTCCGGTCAGACCGGCACTAGATGGACTCGTAAACATCTTGCATGCATCCGTCGAGCAACGTGCGGGACACAACAGGAACGGGAAATCCAATGCCTCTGGTCGATATGCGCCTTCATACGGCATCGAGTCGCGACGATCTGTGCGGGATCTATGCCCGAGCATCGCGGGTGGTCAAAATCCGAGGTGATGTTCGGTATCTTGATTGTCAGACCATGTCAAAACACGAGGGAAGAGGGAACCATGAGGAGACACAAACCTTGAGCGAGGCCATGAAGGCACAGGGTGCGCGTTCAGACCTGTGATCACTTGGAAGACGATCTGACATTCGATGTGTGTTGCAATATCCTGGCAGTCGTACAAGATTCCAAAGTTCACGCCAGCTTATATGCATGAATGTATTCAGTTACGAGGATACGCACGCCAACAATCGTACCTCGAGTTCCTGGTAAAACGCTTGGAGCGCTCGCTTCTCTGCTCGCAGTGCATCTGGAAGCACTGGGTTTCTTTCCGAGAGCCCTTGGTCCGACAGAACTGAGCTGGGCGTCCTCAAGTGGGTAGTTTCGGCTCGTCAACCTCTCGGCTCTGGATGATGCGATCGACATACGAGAGGTACAAGAGCAGAGCAAAATGAAGGCTGTCGTCAACATCATCAGTCACATCAACATCCCAGCGCACGTACGTACATACGTGGTTGAAGTTCACCCCTTTCTCGGATGGCGTGAATGAGCCGCTGCGAGACGTTGAGGGAGAGGAAGTCGCACGCCATGACGGACGCGCGTGAGCGCACCGACGGGGTAGCAGAGGTCTCCGCAGAACGCGAGGGTCTTTCGTGGTTGCAGCGTCCGACGTGCAGCGTGTGCGCTCGGACAAGCTCACGCGTCGCACTCCCAGCACCGATAGCCCCGGTTCTCGCTTGACAGACTTCGCCCCGTCCATCATGGTCTTCCGAGCCACCGCCTCCCAGTACTCCCATCACCAACCCTCCTCTCTCCTCCGCATCCGCGACCACAAGCTCGTCGTCATCCCCTGCACAACGCGCGCACTGGATGTCACCGGGGCAAGGAAAACATCCGCAAAGGACGTTAGCACATAGCGTTTCATCAGCGCCGAGCCGAGGAAGTGCGTCTGAGCTTGGGAGCCCTGCCATCTGGATTGGGATAGGATGAGCGCACGACCGTCGGCCATAACCTACGTAGCGCGACGCAAGAAGCAACGCACCAAACTTGAAGAGGGACATGTCATGGACGATGGACTGCACAGGGCTGGAGGTGAGTGTTCACGAGTTCCTACATCACGTCGTCGAGATAGTTGTTCGTATTGTATTGGGTTCGAATATTTTGTAACTGTGCCCATATAATGAGAACGGGACCTGCATGTAGAGTGGGATGGATACGTACATGCCGTTGAGCATCCTCGCCGGGCATGGCTCGCACCCTACGTTGCCATTTGAGCTTCCCGAGAGTACGAGGATGCTGTTGACGACTCTGAGGCTGCATGCCATCGTAAATCCATGTATGGGTTGCCACTGGCACATCACGGGCAATTCTCTGAACCCCAACTTGAGTGTAAAAACTCTGAAAGCCCTCGCCTGCACGGAACATCGTGGTCAGCCTTCCAGGTTTATACATGTTGGACCATGCTGCTCAGCCCGATACTGATGCGAGAATGCGGGTTAACACCGTACCGTGTTCAACTGAATGACTCACGCCATGACATCCGGTCTCGACGGTGGCGCAATGGCCATGGGACTAGCGTGTCCAACCCGCAACACGTTCTACTAATTGCTGGCACGGACCGCATCGACCACTACCGTCGTTTGACAACGTGTGCATGCCAAGAAATGCGTCAAAGCATTTACCTGTGCCCTTTGCGGGGGTATCGCGGCGTGTGTCCGAGTCGTCGTCCAGCTTTCATTATTCAATGTTCAGGCAGGGCCCTTACTCTGAGTGTTTCCAGCAGCGCGCAGGAAGCAGTGGTGGGGGAACGTTGATGATTGATGATTATTATGTATGGTACCGGCCTGACCATGCATGATACGCTCCGTGGTTGTGTCCCTTTTGTTAACATCCTTTCGGAAGACAACAAGTTCCGAGTGCCTTTACCTCCTGTTGTTGAGATTCTCGCTCGTCATTTGTTGGTTCAGAACTGACAACGTGGTCTGTAGATCACCTGGGAATGGGAGACTGAAACATGTGTCCTTTGGCTCGCTGTTCGTCGAGCGCGGTGTGTCTTGGTGAACTCGCTACTAGTAGGTTCCGCAGTTGGCATCGAACAAACGTTAAATTACGCCAAAGCACAAGAGCGACGTATATGTATGGGGATGAGACCGTAGGAGAGTGGTGATTTCGTGTTGGGTGGGGAGCTGATAATCGGGCGTACGCAGCATTGATAACTTGAAGCACGAACCTGCAGACCTTGTTTAAGTTGTCATGTGGCAGCTCGAAAACAAGGACATGAATGGAGTGGAAATAAACATTATGCGCTTGAGTCCAAGGCTCAATACCGAGGTATAAACAAAAGTATATCTGGAGAGTCCACTCTGGCATTTTACAAACAATCCACTCTCCTGCTTTCTCTTTCCAACCGACGGCCATGCCAGATCTCAGACCGTATAATGGCCTTGAAGATACTGCAGCCGTGATGGCGTTTGATGTTGGTACGACGTATTAGCCATTACTGTACATTTCCACGAATTACAGCCTGCGGGAGTATCATGATGACAGAAGGCTCGACAACCCGTGGTGGCAGTGCTTCCGAGCCTTAGCTTGACCTCGTGGAATCTTGGCTTTGACGGTGTGCGCCACCAAGCTCGCAGGAATCGACCTCAGAGTCGTGCCAAAGCCACCCTATTCATATATAGTCAGGTTGCACTTAGTACCTTGTGCGTTCAATGTACTGTGCGTCTGAATCTAGTAAAGCGACCAGGGAAGCTCAGGCTTTGGTGAACGGAGAACCGAACACCCTGATAATGTGGCTCCACAATTCGATCAGAGATCGTTATCATCGAGCGTTAGTTGTCTCTATTAAGTCACAGAGCAAGGAAGTTCGATCAAATGAACTCTTGCGGACCCTGAAGCCTGAAGTTTTGAAGGCCTGACGCCTTGTGGTTCACATGCGACTGGTGTTACTATACGGCATCGTGCCCTTTTACTCATGCTTCAGACCATTTCAGGAGGCTGCACCCTACTGGGTTTCACAGTGTAGGTAATTCATAACGATAACGTTGAGATATCACCATTGTCAATCATCACGATGGAACAAAAATTTCACGCCGAAATCCACGCAAACGGTATCTAAGTTCATGCGTCATCGTGACGGCCGGCACTACACCATGGCTCTGAACTTTGAGTCGGTCAAAGGGTGTACCCCGCTTCTGGAAAATCAAGTAGCCCGGAACTTTCCGGGAGAACTGAGGTTCATTACATCCACACGGATACCTCGTTGTTTTGCTGCTGTGGAGTGGACTTCGACCATGGCACGCTTCGATAAAGCTCAACCTCCTGTGAGGCAAATTCAAACCTGTCTTCGGACTTGGGCCAGCACGAATGTCAGCGTCAACGCCCCCGCAGCACCGATGCCCCACTTGCAGTAGTACCTCGGTGAATCCGAGGAACCTTGTCGTTTTTATCGACGGCACGTCTAACAAACCTGGTCCTAAGGTAATTGCTTATCTATGACCATCCTCCAAAGCTAACTAGAGTGGGCCGGGCAGAACACAAATGTCAAGAAGCTGCACGATCACATATTCATCAATGAGAGTCCTGTCGAGCAGCACATATTTTATTTGGAGGGGATTGGTGCATATGAGGTCGATGGTTTATCTCTGTCAAGTCGCATGGGAAAGGCGATCTACAGTGGACTTCAAGTGGCATTCGCTAGGTTTGTTCTGCGCATATATCTATGTCGCAGATAATCGGACTAATTGATATAGGAATGTGGAGCAAAACGTGCAGAAGGCGTACCGTTGGTTAGTGTCCAACTATCATCATGGGGACCAAATATACTTGTTTGGTGCGTCGAGGTCCACTGCAAGCTGTAGCAGCTGATGATGAGATGAGCTTGCAGGATTCTCTCGCGGCGGCTATCAAGTACGGGCCCTTGCCGGCATGATCCATGAGGTGAGTCCGCGTAACATTTGTCGCACTGATAGACTTACATTTGTGGCAGGTTGGTCTGTTGCGGGAGCACAGCGAAGAACGAGTCAAACAGTCAGTATCCCCATTGTTATTTTTTACGAGTCCCATTCTCCACGAGTGCATTTCAACAGAGCCTATCACCGTTACGTCTCCATACACCCTAATAACCCCAAGACGAAGGAAACGGCAATGCAATTCAAAAAGGATTTTTGTCGGGAAGGTGTGAGGATCCATTTCGTAGGGGTCTGGTGCGTTGAACCCTTTATTACGCACTTCGTAACACTCTAAGATGAATTTAATCAGGGATACCGTGTCTTCTCTGGGCATCATTAAGAAAGAGGTTCACATCACCTCCTCCGCATCGGTAACAAATGCATGTCATTTCCGACATGCGCTTGCTCTTGATGAACGTCGAGTCAAGTTCATGCCGGAGTACTTTTTGGAGGTGAATGCTCATCGTAGCGATATACGGAGCCCCAGGCCTCCCATCGGTGATGTTAAAGAAGTCTGGTTCGCGGGTTGCCATTCTGATGTGTATGTCGCATATCGATTCTGAAAAGTGATGACCTTGATGCATTCCCTCGTCCAGCGGTGGGATCAACAGGCCACATGCTGATGGGCTTTCTATCCCCCGGGACGATGAATATTACCCTATTCATGCCGGCAACATACCACTTTTGTGGATGAGGCTGGAGGCCGCTGACAAAGGTTTACTTTTCAAATCAGGTGAGATTGCTTGGGGCCCATACGATGTCGATCTCGGTAGAGAAGATACGATGAAGCTTTGGTGGAAATTTCTCGAGATCTTGCCCATTCGTCACCAAGTATCTTTCAGTGGTTCTGGTGAACACGAGCGGAGGTAATACCGCACCATGGTAGATTCAATTTCGTCGTCGATTGATGATTGTCTTCAGGTTGCATCTATTTCGCCCTCGTTTGGTTATTCCTGCTCAACAGATTCATTCCTCCGTTTTGTCCGGCGATGTATACACACCACGTGCTACTCTAGGAGATCGGGTTCATATTCCGACTGTGCCGCGGAGAGTCTCAGACGGACTATGGACAACTAATCCCATGGACGAAGGAGCAAAGATGCACTTGTTGACATCATTGCTTGGCAATCGACGCAAGACGCTGGAATCCCTCGAGAGGGTATTGTTCCTTCTTGATTCCCGTATGTTCCACCCTCTTTCCCCCCATCAACATCCTTCTAATTCATTAAAACAATTGAGGGCTAGACAATGGTCAGATTCAAGCAATACACAGCCCACAATTGTCGGAGATATCCACCCGCGCGCAGTCTGGTTTTGAGAAGCTTGCCTTCGCCGTCATTTTTGACGTAACTTGTAGGCGCTTATAATCTTACTCGGGAGGTACGCTGATCTCATACATTCATACAGCAAACTTTTCAACTTCCGAGGGGCTCGTGAGGGATGCAAGGGACATTCTCAGCACCATATTATCCCGCCCTGATGATCAAGATTTCCCTAGAGCTCTCTACATCCTACGATTCTCAACAAAGCACGGGATGCTCCGACGACGATTTGTTGCTCACGGCAAAGTAGTGGGAGCTCTCATGCTCGTACTGGAACGAACCGCTAAGAGCGCCAGGGAGGATTTATTCCCATTAGTCATGGACACCCTGTGTTACCTCATCGATGATGGTGCGTATGATCAACGTTATCGTGTATGCATGTTCATCCTTTATAGATGATCAACGAGACCACATTATCAATCAGCTCATCGCCAGGTCAGATGAAACCGAAACCGGTCAAACGAGGCTCTCCTCGACATTGGAAGTGAAGGGTAGTGGTGTTTTATCGGTCGTGTACTTCGTTGACTTACATCTTCATAGCACCTAGCCATTTGGTGGCTTCGCTTAAAATGATTACATCTGTCGCTCAGTACCAGCCAGGTGAGAACCCTCCGACTCGCTGTTATACTTTTTGTCCACCTCTTCGACAGGTCACTGCAAAGGATTGAAGCCTGAAATTATCAATCTAGCAAAAAAGAGAAAAAGTCCCGTTGGTTCTGCGGCCGTAGAGGCTTTGGTTGCGTTGAATGTGCCGCGTGAGTCCAGCTTTCCTATTGTGTTCTGTCCCCTGACCTTCGTGAAAAAGTGCCCCATGGTATCCACTTTTCTAGCATCCTATGTTATCTCGATAATGCGCTCCCTCGATTAGACGCAGAGACAGGCAGCACCTCTTTACCCAACGATACTGATGACCTGCCACCTGTACTCCAAGTAAATGGTGAGCGCCATACATCGTGCATAGTTCTTTGTGATTGAGTTGAGTTAGGTTCTGAGAGGCTTGACGACAAAGTCGTGCGCAAGCTTATCCAGACTATCGAGCGGGATATTCGTCAACGCACTATAGCGACCTTGACGTTATTGAAGCTATGCAACAGTAAGCTCTCGAACAGTCTTGTTTACGTAGTTAACCACGGGTGAATCAGACCCGATCATCCGAGATTTTTGCTCGCGGGACAAGGTCTTGGACATCTTCATTAAGCAGTTAGAGCGAAAGGAGACGTCGTTGCTGGCAGCATATGCGTTAAAGACGTGTTCAAGGCTTGGTGAGTCAGCACGACCATTCGTACGTTGATCAATTTGGTTAAGAGATAAGCTAGGCATGTGGACATCGGATGATGTCCCTCGTGTTGCAGAACGCGTCGTCGGCATGCTCAAGAAAGGCTGGTTTGACGATACAGTTGGCCGAGTCGAAGGCTCCGAGATCTTCCGTGAACTCATGACGTCTGGTAACCCCAAGCGAGTTCTCACTGACCAGAACCGTGTACTGATGATGTGTTGCCCCAGGCAATCTACGGGAGCATGTCATGGCCCTTAACATAGTTACCGCATTGGAGAAGAAGCTTGAAATTGGTGAATGCCACGAGATCCGCATGAGCTTGATTTGTCTCGACATTCTCTGTATGTCTGGGAGCAGTGTGCGACTATCTGACTGACTTAAATTCATGTGTAGGGAGGGAGAATCCAGAGCAGTTGGCAGCGCGCATTGTGGACGACAGTCTGACCTTGTTGAGGGACAAAGACACCAAGGTTCAAAAGAAGGGTGTTAGGACTCTTTCCTCACTGGCTCAGACGAGTAAGTATGTCTCGCTTTCGAGTCACCCAGTGTGCAACCGCTGACCAATTGACTAGAGGCTGGTGAGCAGGCTATAAAGCCACGTGTGACCGAGATCGTGAGAATGCTGCTTCCGCCCTCGGACGGCTCAGCCCCACCGCGTTCCCAATTATTCGGCCCTACTGCTGCATTATATGACCTTTGCAAGAATGGTAAGTTAAGAGCTGTCCTGCTTCGACATAAAGTAATTGTTTTCCTCCACCAAGAAACCCTCCGCGAGCAAATTCGAGGGTCCGATGACTTCACTACCTTTATGATTCTCCGTCGCAGGAGTACTCTCTATCCTCAAACCCGATCAGAGAATTGACAATACCCCGTGTGGTAGTAGCTTCATCTGTCCCATACGCTTCGTGATCTACCCATAACTGCACTGGTTACTCCTAGTATAGTACATCCTCCTCGCTGTATACATTCCAGTTATATACATATGTAATTCATGTACCCTGTGCCTCAGCATGCTGGAGGGTCTGATGGCCCGAGGTACACGGTGCGACAATCCGCGAACTACCGAACTAAAGGTGCTTATGATCTCCAGGCCAGACGAGGCCCTAGTAGACCCAATGCTTCGGCAGCAAAAGTAAAAGTCGTTCTGCATTCTGATCTAGGGTTGATAGTAATGCACAGGGTGACTCATACTTGGGGCCTAAACCGGCATAGATTGGACATAGACACATAAATTCAACCATCCTCCCGCCGGTCTTCACGATTCTCCCCTACCCTCACTTCTACTCACTGACAGTATGGCAAATCACGCATCATATATGTTGGATAGCATGATCACGGCCGTGGACGCTGGATTGTCGTTTGATGGAATCGTCTCGGTACCAGAAACAGGTCTAGAGGATGTTGAACACCGATCTGGCCTGGCTGGTTCGCTACGTGAGAGCGTGGTTGGTCATCTATCCAACTTTAAGTTGCTGCCGGCTCATGGGACTTGCGTTACAGGATCGGGTTCGAATGAGAGGTGTAGCCATTTCACGAGGGGCAGCCAGGTGAATAGTTGCTCACCGAGATTCGTGTACCGACGAGGACCTGACGTGGGCAACGCGTAGGGCGCTCAGACAAAAGCAGCACCATCACAATCTCAGTCACCCCACGTCTGAGGGTGGCATCAAGGAAGAGAATGGTAGCCAGCTGTCGCTCGCTTCTTTGGATCAACAAGCTAAAGATCTCACCGAGATTCCCGAGAATGAAAAACTGAGTATTTCAAACGTGGAGCAGGTACGAGAAGGATTTTTACAGGAAGAACCTGCTAAATCTGACTCGATGGAACTGGGTTTTTAGCCCTTTAGGGCAGTGACTCGGAACGGCGATATTGACATGGAATACGGCTGTTTTTCAGGCTTATTACCCTTCAATAGAGCTCCTTCCGAGGCTAATAAGATGGAAGGCACTCGCACCTCACATCCCAAACAGAAGAAGTCGCCTAAAGCGATCGAGGAGGAATGGCATGTCGTGTCGCCTGTCAACACCGAGTCAGGGGAATGGCCTGGGAAGAAGGATGAATGGAGGTAAGGATTCAAGTGGCGTTGCTAGGGAAGCTTAAGTGTGAGGAGTGTTCAGCCTTCCGACAGAGGTTACCAGAGGAGAGTGAGAGCCTCTGGATTTACAGGTTCATGTGTCCGAGTCCTCGAAGACGATGGGCGTGACAGATTATCTTGTTGTCACACAGTTACAATCATGATGAACTTAGTGCTCCTACGTATGTATTAGCGGCTTCGTTTTCTGGATGGTATGATACTACGTGATAGAGTTCGCTCATGGTTTCGAAACCTTCCAAGCCTGGCGCATAGGGGATTGGGACTCCAGCATCTCAGCAACTACAATGCTTCAAGTTCCACACAAGTCTCGGTGGTCACGGTGGAGGTCTCAGGTGATCCTGTTTGAAACATTGATGAGTCCCCTCAGCCCAGGGTCCAGAACTTGTCAATGGGTTAGGCTTCAAAGGCAGGCCAGGCTTTTCAAAGCCACGCTGATCCTCGTTCATCCCTCTCGTGTCCACAAGGAATTTAAAGACCTATGATCGACGTTCTGTGACTACAACACCTTGCCGCAGAGGCGGGGACTATCAAACTTTCATGTTGATGGGTCGCCTGGGGGGTTACCGGTTACCGGCCGCGGTTACCTCGTCAGTCGGGATTTTGGGCTAGCCTGATACTACTTTGGTCTGATCGTTGAATTGTGCGGTGTTCCAAAAAGGGATCCTGTGCTGTCAACCAAAAACGGCAACCCTTGCCAGCCAGGGCGCTTCGAAGCCTTCGAAGAAGTTCTTCGATCTGTGACCGCCGTCCATTCCTAGTGGCTTCCGCTATGTCGGTCCCATCAACTTGACCATGCGGCACTAGACCAAAACCGATCAGGTATCTCCTCTTTCCAGTTTTCCTCGTCTTTAAGAAGTCCAGGTTCCTACTTAGCGCCCACCAACCACACATCTAATTTCCGCTTCATTCGTGCAATCGAACGCTGGGATTTTGCATAGCGGTGGCGTGACGGTATCAATTGCACACCTGTTATGGCCATCCTACTCGGGGAGGTACAAAAAAAATCCCGTGATCCTGGTCCTCGTCATGCTCTTGCGAAAATAGATGTTTCCGATGACTGCATGCAATTCACACGGTGGATCCTCGATATACATCAGTCCAAGATAGGCATCTATCGGCATAGGGTCATCCGCGATCGCAGTCCAAGAGTGGGTGCTTCCAAGTGCTTCCATACAGTTCAAGCGCCCGAATCATGTCCAGGAGTCAGTGCCTCATGTCGGCAATCCTATGTGCAGTTGAAAATGGTCTGCATAGTTGGGCCCTGCAATTAGCGCTGTGGTTTCGAGCGAGCCCTCAGCCCATTAATCCTGTCCCGTCACATCTCTTCGGAGAGATCCGTCGTGGCCTGTGCATGCATGCGTGCGATATCAACTCTGATACCCCAGGCATACTCTGCTCACTTAAAGGCGATCGATTCTGGATCCCCCATCAACTTTTCCTCTTCTCGCGAAGAGGGTATGTATTCCGAGTCAGACTCTATATACGAATACCTATCCTGATATCCGGTTGCCCAACAGGCGCCATTTCTCCTGTCAGTATGCTCAGAATGTTCCAACTGGACAAAAGCACGCCCGTAGCCCAGGCAGAAGAATCGAAGCAACCAAGGAAAGTACTTCAGGTACGGGGAACAGGCACGTCGTGAATATGGGATACTGACTCACCTTCCACATCAGTCGGGAATATCAGAAAACACGGAAAACAAAGCACAGTCAACCCCTGACCTCAATAACGATTTCAGATCCACGCAGAACGGGTCTTCGGGACCTGCACCCCTCCCCAAGGTCCAAGAGGGAGAGGGAGTCCAGGATACCGAGGTACCGAGACAATTGCTGTTCGTATGGGGCTACTAAAACTGTTTTCCAATAGCAAACCGATCCGCCTGAGGATGGAGAGAGTGTCCAACCTATCACCAGTTCACCGGAGGCGAGTTATGATGACTTAGAATTTGGTAAGCAAGATAAAGTCGAAATTTTATCATGATCTTTACCCCCTTCATGTGCTTCATAGACACTGACTCAGAAACTGTGGCTTCGGGTTTCAAACAGCTGGACAATACCGTTACCTATGTTACTACCACCACTACCGAAGTCGAAGAACGGAAAGTCACAGATGTCCAGAAAGCGGAAGAGTTTTCCACCGTGAGCGAGAGCACTGCGCAACCTCGCAAAGTTGTTTCCATCACGTCATCCCGAACTTCTTCTGGCCCGCAACGGTACGAGGTGCAGTCTACCATTCAAGGCGGGGTACAAAGGAAGACGTCATTTTACCAACCAACACGCTTTCCTTCAGCCATTGAAGCTGGTCTGTCTTCCAACGTCTCCTCCGCCTCAAACGCCGTCGAGCCTTGGCGGTCTATGGCATCAAAATCCGCACTGGAAGAGCTCCTGGAAATAAAGCTTTTGCATCAAGAAGAGAAGAGGCTGCGCGAGGAAGAGAAGAGGCTGCAGGAGGAAGAGGAGAAGCGCACGCTCAACATTCTCAGCCTTGCGGCGGCTGAACGGAAGGATTACGAGCGTTGGGTTGAACAGCAGTTCAAGGCGTCTCGAACGGAAAACGAGAGGGTTGTAGGGGAGTTGTTACTCAAGATCCAGCCCAACTCTCGCGGTGATAGCCATCCAAGAACCGCGTTGCAGTGCGGCAAAGTAGATTCTACTATCACCACTACTATCGCCACGATCACCACCACGATCATCTCTGTCACCACCCGCATCGAACAGTGGAAGCGCACTGTTGCAAGGAATAATGTTTTAACCACCATCACGAACACGGAGCTGGAGCAGCTCTTGTTAGACCTATCAACTGCATCTTCTCAAATGACCAGCCTTCAGCAGAATTATGCTGAGCTGTCGGGAGATTTTAGGGTGACATTATCTCTCCGCGACGAGAAAGATCACACTATTGCTACGCTCACCGCTGAACTCATTCAGTGGAAAAATGCGGATGCTGGGAAGGCACTGCAGATCACTGCCGTACGCCAAGACAACGAAATGCTTCGGCGTGACCTCTCAGCCGCTTCCTCCCGAACGGCCGAACTACAACAGCGTCACGACACGCAGTCAAGAGAGCTCGGTTCAACGCGGAAGGAGCTGCAAACCACGGTGTCGTTGATCGAAGAAAGGGATCGTACAATCGCCTCCCTCGCCGCCGAGGTCGCTCATTGGAAGCAGTCAGATGTCACGAAAGCAGAGCAGATCGCCACTGCCCGCCGAGACTTCGAGGAGGTTCGGAGAGACCTCTCTGCCTCCTCCTCTCAGATAGCAGAACTCCAGAAGCGCCATGACGCACAGTCCGAGGAGCTTGGCTCTGTTCGGAGCGAACTCCAAGCCAACAAATCGCTGGTTGAGCAAAAGGATCGCACAATTACCACTCTCACTGCCGAAGTCGACCAGTGGAAGCGTGTAGACGCTACCAAGGCCGAGCAATTCGCCGCTGAACATCAAGATAAAGAGAAGCTTCAGCGAGACCTTGCGGCCTTCTCCTCCCAGACAGCCGATCTGCAGAAGCGCTACGACGTGCAGTCGAAAGACATCGCCACTATTCGCAACGAGCTCCAAACCAAGATGTCGCTGCTTGAGGAGAAGGAGCACGCTATTAACTCCCTTACCACCGATATCGCCCAGGCGAAGCGCGAAGATAGTGCGAAAGCGGAACAGATTTCCGCTGCGCGCAGAGATCTTGAGCAGCTTCGACGCGAACTCTCCTCTGCTTCCGATCGGTTCGCGGACGTCCAGGAGCGTTACGCAGCGCAGTCGCAAGAGCTTAACTCTGTTCGTGACGAGCTCCGCCAAATCGAATTCCAGGTCTCAGGCAAACCATCCAAAAGTGGCGTTTCACAGCACATCGCTCGTGCGTTGGAGGAGAAGAATAAGCAGATGGAGGAACTTCGCTGCAACTTTACCACTGCCACCTCTCGGAACACCGAGCTTCAGAGGTCGTATGAGGCACTGTCCAGCGAGGCCAGCGCTCTCCGTGACCAACTGAGCGTGCAGGCGTCACAACACGAGGGTACCATCGCTTCCCTCAGCACGCAGGTCGACCAGTGGAAGCGTGTGGACGCCACGAAGGCAGAGCAGATTATGACTACTCTCAAACAGTCCGAAAAACTCCAACAAGACCTTTCCGTTTCCATCTCTCAACTCGCCGGGCTCCAGAGCCGTTACGAGGCGCAATCAAGCGAGTTTATCGCTTTGCGCAACGAGCTGCAAGTCAGCACATCGTCCGGCGAAGGCAAAGATCGCACCATTGCCTCCCTCACCGTCGAGGTTGATCAATGGAAGCGTGCAGATGCAAACAAATCGGAGCAGATCTCGGCTACTCTCAAGCGGGTCGAGGACCTGCAGAGAGATTTGTCTACTTCCTCCTCTCAACTCGCGGAGCTTCAGGGCCGTTATGCGGCGCAGTCTCGCGAGCTCATCAATGTGCGCAACGAGCTCCAAACCAATACATCGCTTTACGAAGGCAAAGATCAAACCATTGGCTCTCTTACCGCAGAACTCGGCCAGTGGAAGCGTGCGGATGCTACCAAGGGAGAGCGGATCGCGACTGCCATCAAGGAGATCGAGAAGCTTCGGCGAGACTTGTCCACTTCCACTTCCCAGCTCGCTGAGCTTCAAGGTCGCTATGAGGCGCAGTCGCACGAGCTTGTCTCTGTGCGCAACGATCTCCAAAGCAGAACATCAACCAACGAAGACAAGGATCGTACAGTTGCCGCTCTCACTGCCCAAGTTGAGGAAGGGAAACGTACAGATGTTTTGAAAGAAAAACATATCGTGGCTATTCGCAAGCAGGCTGAGGATCTCCAGCGAGAATTGACCAACACTTCCTCTCAAATTTCCGAGCTACGGCAACGTTACGAGGTACAATCGAGCGAACTCAGCTCTTTCCGAGACAAGGTGTCGGACAAAGATCGTTACGTGTCTACTCTTATCTCTCAAGTCGAGGAATGGAAGGGTTCGGATGCCAGTAAAACGGAGGAGCTTACGATCGTTCGCAAGGACATTGAGCAGCTCCGTCGCGACCTGGTCACTTCATCCTCTCAACTCGAGAGTTGGAAGCATTCGGACGCCACCAGATTGGAGGAGCTCACCGTCGCACAGAAGGACCTCGAGTGGCTCCGTCGCGACCTATCCATTTCATCCTCTCAGATCGCCGAGAACCAGCAGCGCTACACAGCGCAGTCGGCGGAGCTCACTTCCCAAATCGAGCAATGGAAACGTTCAAATGCCGCTAAGGAGGGGGAGCTTACCACCACGCGCAAGGAACTTGAGCGACTCCAGAACGACTTCTCCACCTCATCCTCTCGGCTCATCGAGCTCCAGCAGCGTTACGAGGCACAGTCGACGGAGCTCAAATCTCTCCATAAGCTACTCCAGGCCACGCCGCCTAGCGGAGACGGGGATGCTACGGTCGCCACTCTCAAAGCCCAAATCGACCAATGGAAACGTGTGGACGCTGCTAAAACGGAGGAACTTGAACAGCTTCAGCGTAAACTGACTGCTTCATCTTCTCAACTCGTCTCTCTTGCGAAGTCCACTTCCATATCAGAAGAGACGAAGAAGGTCTACGAAACGATCACGACCAAAGAAGTGAAAGATCACTCTGCTGTTATCAAGCTAACCACAACAGTCGATCAATGGTTGCGGGCGGACGCCAAGAGAGCTGAGGAGCTAGCGTCGGAACTCGAAAACAGAAAGAAGGAGAATGAGGAGCTGCGAGACAATCTCGTCACTCTGAAGGAGATTTATATCCGAGCCCCTGAGCTCAAACAGATTTTCCAGTCTGAAACCATCGAAATTCAGCGACGCTCTGAAGAGCTCAAGTTCGCCCTTGCAGAGCGTCAGTCCCAACTAGATGTCGTGCAACGCTTCGTCACCACGGCGGATAAATACGCAGACGACATGATCATCCAGGTGCTGCGGAGGCTCAACGCGGAGGTTCAGCAGAACACGACGTTCATGGCGGACTGCATACTCCAGGACTTTCAGCCTCGGACTGCGCAACTGGCGAAGGAACAAAGGTCCGCGGTGCAGAGAGTTTCGGAGTCCATCGGCCGACCCTTGGCAGCCTGCTTGGAGCGCAAGAACCGCGATGACGTGGCCCTGTATCTCCAAATCATATTCCAAGCCTATCTTACATACTACCTGCACTCAATCCTTTCCTCGTGGACCATCAAAAGAGAGCGCAGCGAGTTTATCAACGAGATATACGAACGATTGCAGAAATCAGGTAAGAAATTGAATCTCGAATGCCATCGACTTTTCTGCTGACAATAGAAAAAATGGCTAATAGAAGCACAAACGATATCGGGGCGTTGGCGATCCCTCACGCGCACATACATCTCTCCCACCAGCATCGGCAACCCGGACTCTCTCATCTCAGATATCGTTGCAGGACTCTCTAACATTGTCGTGGCAGCGGGTTGCGCCGCCTCTCTTTCCGCCGCAAGGTCAAAGGTTTCGTCCCAGTTCAAGGAGAAGGTGACATCCATCATTTCGATTGCTGGGCAATTCAGTAAGATGATTGGGGAGGTCGTGGCGGCCGATTTCGAAGTCTTGGTTGTCCGTCCAGCCCAGATATTTGAGGAGACCAAGATGGAGGAGGATGACGTGGATGATTACGAGAAAAGTCAAGGGGTGTCGAGAGGAACGGCAACCGGCCAGAAAGTGTTGTGCTCGACTCAGTTGGGGATGACGAAGCGGATGCAGCTGGAATCGGGGAACAAGGATAGGTTGACGGTGATCAAGGCAAAAGTTGTTCTCGAATCTTTCCTGGATGGTTAAGTGCAGGGTTTGAAATCCTGAGGTTTGTCTGCGTATGTTGGATTCGAGTCCATTGTATTTGTATCGCGATCTGCACTACTTGGGCTGGTACCAGAACCATAGCTTGGGGACTATCTCTAAGGAATCGCCGCCATCAGCAGCATGAGGTCAGGGGTCAACAACGAAAACATACTCCGTCTACTCAATTGCCTAGCGAACAAAAATCGAGGGTCGGCGGCTGTGTGACTCATGTGGCTGCGACGGAATCAGGTGTTTGGGCCATTCCTCGCTGACGTTGACTTATGATCTGAGGGGAGGTCGCGAGATGTGATTCGAGAACGGGAACGTTGGAAGTAGGCGAAACCAGTGTCAGCGCTTGAATCCATGACGAGCGAATTCGAAATGAAAGAACGGCGACTGGGTTTCTGGCTGAACACAAGGTGAAACCCTGACGCAGAAGGGGCCAGTGACTGGCAGGGTTAGGGCACTTGCAGTAATAAGGCTGTGACTCGGAAGAAGTATGTACTGTATTTGAAATTCAAGTATGAAACGGTTGCTTCGGGAAAAAGATGGTCCAGGCAAGTATCTGCAACCGAGAAAACAAATTGAAGCATGCATGCTATGTACGTGGCCTTATTTCCGAACTATCACACAAGACGAATCCAAGCTCCAAGTCAGCAGACGGCGCCTCGAGGGTTGTGGCCCCCCTCACCTTCACACACGGAAACCTGCTGGTATATACCCGGATGCGGCACACTTGGAGGAGTCAGACGCTCGTCATAGGGAATGCACGGATCAAGCCACGCATACTACCAATAGTCGGGCCTGCTTCAGACATGTTCGCACCTGCCCCAGACCTACTAGCGCTTTTTGCTCGTAATCTCTCACTCTGAAGCTGCAGACAACAATCCTTCCACCAAGATGCACATTATACCACTCATTTTAATCATACTCATACTCGTATTCATACTCTGTATCCGACCACTACTAGTGAGTTCGCTGCGCAGGGGGCATGCGAGGTGGGTCACGAGCTCAACGAGAGGGTCAGAGGTACAGAAACCACTGCTGTCCATGAGGGAGGATACAGTCTCAAATATTTTTTATTGTTGCAGCACGGAATACTTGAGGAGGAAGAACGGCTCATGTTTCATGATGAAGAACATGATACCTCGCCTAGGCAAGATTCTGACCAGCCACTACGGAGCTCAGGAGATCGTACCTTTGCCCGCGGTCACTTCACCGCCGAAATTGATCGCTGGAAGCATGCAGATGCCAGGACGGCAGAGGAAATCGAGATCGCACGCGATAATATTGCAAAACTTCAGCAAGAATTGTCCACTTCGGTCTCTCAAGGCGTAGAGCTCCAGCGTCGATACGAGACCTTGTCGAGGGAATTGGAAAGCGCACGTCTCTTTCTTAACACCGCAGATACATTTGCGGATTCCGAAGTCATCCAGATGCTCACAAAGCTCAATGCGGAGCTGCAGCACACCTCCACCCTCGTCGCTGATCGTGTTGTAAGCGTCTTTAAACTTGACGCTATCTCATCGGAGCCAGAGCAGCAAATCGTGGTGAACAGAACCTCAGGGAGCATCGGTTCAACTTTGGTGCAGTTCTTGCGGTCCGGGGAGCGTGCCGACTTTGAAGTTCCAATGTACCTCCAAATCGCATTCCAAGCCTACCTAACACATCAGCTGTGCTGGATTGTGTCCTCGTGGACCCTCGACTCAGGATGCAACGCATTCATAAACGAGATATACCAAAGACTACGAGAAACAGGTAATCAATTTGATTATGATCAAGCTCCTGTTAACGTGCGGAGAATGGTCAACAGAAAAGCAAGGGATATCTGGGCGTTGGCGTTCTCTCACTCGTGTCTACGCCCTTCCTACCTGTGTCAACGAACCTAATTCCCTCGTCACCCCTATCATCACGGGGCTTTCCGACATTCTCTTGGCTGCAGGTTGCGTGGCCCCAAAATCTGACATCATGTCAGAACTCTCGTCCATGTTTGAAAATAAGATATTAACTGCCGTTTCGCTTGCTGGGCGCCTCAATCAGATGATAGGTGGGGTGGTGTCCGGCGATTTCGAGGTATTTGTCGTACGACCTGGCGAAACCTTCCAAGGAGGATACATGGAGGAGGATACAGACGGCAGCGGAAATGGGCTTCAAGGGACGCCAACTGCCAAAACTGTACTGTGTACAAGTGAATTGGGGCTCACAAAGCGGGTGCAGCTGGGGACGGGGGAGAAAGAGACGAAGATGGTGATCAAGGCAAAGGTGATTCTTGAATCGTTTCTGGACAATGAGAATTAGTAAAGGACTTTCGAGGTACCCATGTACTGTCCGGCCAGCCAGCTAGACGCTTGTCCTTGGACTGGTCGAGTTTTCTCTTACTCTAGGAACCGAAGTTCTTCACCTAACTATGACCCTGAATACTGCGTCTGGCGATGCTCTGTAGAAATGCCTCAGGAATTTACCGGTTCGAAGAATGTCATCTACCGTTGATGCAGTGCTGTGGCGGAACCCACTGGCACATTCCTTGGTGTCTCTGACGTCATGTACACGAGTTCCTGTACCGTGCCACAACCGTAAACGCATGAACATAGCCCAGTTGAATGGGTTGCACTCACTCCACCTCTTTGCATAGAATACACAGCAGCACATATTGTGTATATTATAAACGTTCTCTGGTTATATATCTCCCCGCTGCCTTCTCTATCCCACGAACTACAACGTACTGGATTTCGTTGCTGCATCAAATCTAGGATCAAAATTGCTCGAGAATGTGCGGCTGTCTCGCCAATGTATTCCCATTTTCGCTTTTCTGCAGAAAACAGCCTCAAAGCAGCGTCGAAGAGAGTGAGGGTCGTGAACAGATTGCACCTCGCCTGGGTCGCGAAAGGCGCTCGGTGGTAAGTTGTGGGCCGTGGGCCCATCATAGATCAAACGCCCGCGATATCTTACCACAAATATTGCCTTTCAGACACCACACGCCGACGAGTGATTGTCAAGAGAGGCAGTCAACAGCACCACGACTCTGCATGTCGGTCAGGAGATGATGTCGGGACAAGGGGAATGAGGTGGTCGAGGTGGGCAGTCAGTTTTCTTCCGTCGATCAGATGGAGCCGATACAGGAGGCTCAGAAAGATACTCAGCCTCGGGACGCTGACGAAGATCCGTTGACCGAGAAGTCTCATGACATCCAACCCTTCGAGAACGATCGGGATGGCGTGAAGGAACGGCATTGCAAATATGAGACACAGCCGAGGAAGACCGACGACGTTCAAGCCCCAGTCGCCATTCAGGACACGGAGGAACAACCGAAGAGGAAGGATGATGTCCAGCCTCTGGATGTCAATGCATCGATGGAGGCTCAGGATGGCGTTCAACTTTCGAAAGTCCTTCAAGACGAGGAGCCACAAGTCACTATTCAGTGTCCAGACGGCAAGCAGGAGATTCAGAAAATGGAGGGGAACAGGCCAGAAATGGCATGGGATATCCAGCCTTCAGGCATCGCTCCAGAGAACCTTCTTGATGACATGCGCGAGCCGAGGAAGAGGGTCGCAACACTCGATGACGAACAGGAGGAACCCTCACTGGTGGAGGACGACATTCCGCGTAACTTCTATCCTCATCGGGTTAGTCTCGAAACTTTGGTCGTCAACTCGGATATAGTTGACATACATCAGGAGGAGCTGGAATCCACCATCCCGTACCAAGACGGCATGCAGGAAACGTTGGAAACTACGAGAAAGACGACGGGACTGGCGGAGAGCGTCCAGCCTTCCAGAAGTGTCACGCGGGAGAGGTCTCTGATAGGCAAAAAACAGCGTCAGAATCCTCCTGACGTCACGTGCGAGAGAGAGCCAAGGAGGTGCGACGAGGAGGTGCAGCCTGACTTCGTCCAAACGGGACAACCGAGGAAGAGAAACAGTAAATATGAAGTTTAGTCCCTGGATGTCGATCAAGAGCAACCTCCGCAGGTGGAGGGAATAGCGTTCAGTCCTATTTAGTAATCAATGTAAATATATATAAATAGCAATTAAGTAATATGTATATATACATAAAGTCGAATCGCACCTCATAAACCCACCACTCCGTAGCGGGAATATGTCCAAACGATGTTTGAAATCCATACGGGCGCTAGAAGCTACAGCCTGATGGCCCTTGAAGCTAGAACGGAGCCACCTCCATGTTTAAAGAGGACTCGAGCAGGACCTTGGCCTTGAGGACCGTTACCTTCTGCTTCTTCCCTCTCTCCCACAATGATGTTCCCATAGGCATGCGCTTTATCAGTCCTAAGTGAGTTGTACACAATACCGGCCCCTCTTGAATCCCAGCTTGGTCGCCATCCATGTCCTCCATCATCTTGTCGTCGAACTTTTCACCAGGCCGAACGATGAAGACCTCGAAATCGCTCGATATTACTTCATCGAACATCTTGCCGAGGCGTCCAGCAAGCTCGACGAGTGAGGTTATTTTCTCCCCGAACTTGGTTGTAACCTTTGATAGTATGTCAGACTGAGGAGCGGTGCAGCCAACAGCCAATAGGATGTCAGAAATGTATGTGAGGATTGCATTGACGAGGGATGCTGGTTGGGTACTCCAGCTGTGAGCGTTGTAAAGACGCGCGAGCGCACGCCAACGTCCAGATGTAGCTTGCGCTTCTGTTAACCATTTTTTCTTCTCGTCAGCTAGAATAGATGCATTCGAGCGGATATTTCCTCACCTGCACTACGCAGCCTCTGATATATCCCATAGATGAATGTGTTGTTCCCTGGTTCGAACGCCCAAGAGGACACAGCGTGAGAAAGTCCAGATGCGAGGCACGCCGGGAACGCGATTTGGAGTAACATAGGGATATCCTCTAGCGCATTTGTTCCCAAAGAATTCGCCAACGTCCGGCCAGTGTACTCTGCAACCCTCTGCACAGCGGAGATCTGTTCCTCCGTCGGATCCGTCGTCACGCTCCGAAACTCGAAATCTTCCGCGAGGCAGTCGGCCATATACGTGACATTCTGCTGCACCTCTGCATTCAATCTCTGGAAAACCCGGATGATATCTGAGTCCGAGGATTTATCTGCGGTGATGAGGAAGCTATTTGAGCCTCCCAGGTCTCTAGTTTGCGCTTCGCAGCGTTTCTGGAGCTCATCGATTTGAGAGTGACACTCGGAGAGGTTTCGTCGAAGTTGCTCGATTTCATCCGAGTCCCCAGCAGTCGGGGCTGTGTCCTTGGCGTCCGCTGACTTCTGTTGTCTGGCTTCAACATAACTAAGCGCGATCAGGGGGGTGTCTTTTTCTTCGGTTTGCAAGGGTTGTGAGTGAGAGGGGTGGTCGTGAACCGAATCGGGCAAGGTCGGCTGCACCCTGCTCGCCGTCCCGAATCTACTAGAATCTCTGGGCTTAAGCCGAGATCTTACGGCTTTGATGGGGCGGAATGTCTGAGTCTTTGCACGCTGTAGCAAGCTGCCGCGTATCTTCATAGTGGGGGTCCGTTCTTCCTCTTCAATATCGACGCTGGGAAGGGATGAATGAGACTATTTTTGTAGGAATTTCAGGCGCTGTTCATCGCAAAAAAAAATGCCCCATTCTACCTTGGACACAGCAGGTATCTCACCCCCCTCTTGCGGCTGCCCTATATCCACATCCGTGCGCTGATCCGCCTGCTCAACACCGCCCACGGTGCCCTTGGAGATAGAAGCTGCTAGTACGCACTTATCGCCATCGACAGGTGGGGAAGGATTTTTGTCACTGTCTGCTGTACACTCATTGGTAACGTGGCCCGACGAGGCATTCTGCTCGTTCTGTCCGTGAGCGGGGTTACTTGTGCCAGTGTGTGAATGGGACTGTAATTAGAAAAGGGCGATGAGATCGCGTCCTTGCACTTTGCATGTCGCACTTGTTGCCGTACCATAATGCCATCTAATACCTCCGTCTTCTCCGGTTCCTGACCCACAAGCTGGCTTGGCGTTTTCATGGTACAGTCCGCAGGTAGGGAGTGCTGCCTTCGTTTGGACCGAGTCAACCGTCGTCTGACGGTCTTGATAAAAGTCAGTGGCCTTAACGTTGGTTAAGAAACAAGTGTACTGAAATTTCTGAATGCATACCTTCTCTGGTGACTTGGAGAGCCAGACTCAGTGTGTACAACTTCCGGCATCACGATATCTATCGAGTTGAGGGAGACTTGGGAGCTGGGAAGTGTGACGTTGTCTTGTTGCCCTTCTAGAGGTAGATACTAATGTCGCGGCCAACTCCGAGTCGGGATATTGGGATATGACGTGTTGAACCTTGCCTTTTCAAATGCTGCATGCTAAGGTGGACTAAATGGACGGGATTTAGTCTTACTGCCACCTTGGATTTTCGCTGAGTGGGCATGATCGGAACTTGCAAGCACGCCTGGTGGGCATTGCACACAGCCACGGGTCATTAACGCGGCATCTTCCGGCTTGGACACTTGGCACCGCGTACATATGGGGTCAAAGTATGATGTCATCCCGCATTCGGGTGTGACGTGTTTATATACCTTCAACACGAGCTCTGTCGACTCGGATGTGCGCGGGCTGATGAATACTGCGTGAGGACGGAGCCTGATCAACATGGGGATTGTGCGCCTTACAAAGATGCGTACCTGTCCCTTCAGAATCCAATGTTCCGCCTGGTTTCCCGTCGAACAGGAACGCGGCGCAGCTCCAGTGACATAATAAGCGCGGTCATTTGGGGTTTGGGGCGTATGGGGCGATGGTGTGTGTCCAAGGTGGTTGAGAGGTGGTGTCCCAGGTGGGGGTGAGCAATATTGAGTTTAGGATGCTTGCTTCGATGGCGTGGTCAGGGGGACATCGGATTGAAGGAATGGCGTCAGTGGGTATCGAGGTGCCATTGACCGCCATCTTCTCACCGCTTGGAAGGAATCGCACCGATCCCTAGCACGATGAACACTACCTTCCCAACAGTTCCCAACAGTTCCCAACCGTGTCCATCGACGTGGTACGTCGTCTTTTCAGATACTCCTTCCCCGACATCTTCTGACGCTTTGATCGACCCATCGCATCCTCATTATCTCCCGGGATCAGATCCTCAAACGACAGACATCCTCTGTGCGATCCTTCACGCTATACTCTTACATCCTCTCTTTGGAACAGTCAAGCCTCAGACGTTTGATGTGCGCGTCAGCCCCATTCTTCCCATTCTTCCTTTCCTCTGTCGAGACCCCACCTCCCCCTGCCCTTCCCTTCCTTGCTTTGTCCAGGTTCGAGGTATGCGATGCTGACAGCAGTTCTCCTCTCGGTTCTTATCGCACACACATAACACGCCATGAACAACTTGAATACAGCCCAGCGTCGCAGATTCCGAAATGGAACTCATCAACGAGAAAGTAGACATGTTTCGGAAAGGAATCGAGAGCGGATCAAACAAACGTGGACAGGTACTGTCCCGTCGACCCTATTCCTTGTATTGATCAATGGTGTGTCTCACTCCCCCCACCTCTTCTGTGCATATTCCATTGCGTCCGCGCTTACATGCCTTTGGACTTGAAGTTTATCATATGATGCACGGGATCGCCATGAATTCAGCGCCACCCTCACCACCGCTATCATCAACGCCCTCCAGGTCATGCTTACCTGTACCTCATCTGAAAAGGGTCATACAGTAACGCCACCGGCATTTTATTGCACCGTTTCTCATTCAGATCATGGTCAAAGCGGGTGGGGTCGAGATCGGCTGAAGTTTGCTTGTTGTGTACCACAAGTTCACGTTTAATTCCATTGAGTGGATACCCGCCCCTGTCATACAGCAAACCAATGACGCAGATATCAATGTTTCACGCTTTAATTGCCTATACATAAGACTCACGATATGATAGAGTCTGATGAATACAAGTATTATAGCTACATGGATAATGATGATTAGTACTGTAAAGAATTACTTCAGATTCGAGTGTCAAGCCAGTTCTTAGTGTCACATATCCATTGTCCAATTCAACGTTCAGCAAAGTTGCGCACGATGCATCCATATTGAACGCCTGGAGATCACACCGCATTACAAAACGCCCCCTGTTTACGAACCCGATTCTCTTTGCTAGCGCGCTTGAACAGCTCTGTGAAACAATTTCCTCGTCATCCAATGGTGTCACACTGAAGTTGTTAGCGAAAATATACACCCAGGAAGCGTTCGCCAACCCATAATCGCAACAGCGTGGCCCCTTCAGAACCTTCCTATTTCTTTGGTTGGCATCCGTGCCCACACCGAGCATTCACAGACAGCGAGGACCACCGGGTTGCGCGCAGACCAAAGCCAATACCAGTGCACACAAATGATTGTCTGGCAGCTCAAGCGCGTGATTCAAGAGCGATTTGGATCGGATGGTGTGCGAATGCGCCAGCGTGGCCAAAATAAGCTCCCCAAGAGCGGGTGCATCCTTGACGAGAGATGTGATGGAGGGGTCAAGTTGTAGCTTTGCAGCGGGTGGAACAGAGGAAGCGGGGTGATTGACATGATATGGATGGACAAGGGCCAACACGGGTTGCCGCTGCGATGAACCCCCTCCAGACGGCGACACAACCAGAACTATGGAGGTGCGCAGCGACACAATGCGCTTGCCAGCCCACGAAGTGACCCTAGGTTAGGCGCAAGGGCCCCTGAGGGCAGATGATGGATGATGGCGCCGAAATGGGTAAAGGCTGGGTGGGGTGGCGAGGACTCAGATCGGGAGGTCATAAGCGCTGGGCCAGCACGTTAAGCGTCGCGTACCATTTTGAGAGTCGCTATATATGGGCATTTTGGCCAATCAGAGAGCCGGAGAGATTCACAAAACTGTCGTGGAATGAGTACGTTATTTTTGAGGTCTCCAGATGGGCCGAGGGTGCAAGGCGAGGACGAGTGTGCCGCTCGTACGGTGAGCTAACGGAGTCACGGTCATAATGTGGCTTGCGGACACATTCAAGCGCTTTCCCATTGCCCAGCATAAAATTACCATCTTCTTGATCATCTCGGATGTGCCTCCTGCTTTACATTCCTCCGCAGCCATATCTCCAACGAGTGACTTTCCAGGAAACTGGGCAGAGGGGAATCTGATCCAAAGAGCCACGTCTGGAAATTCCTCCCAGCGCTTTTTCGAAGCTTGAAATTAAAAGGGGCAGTGGTAAGTTTTCTGGTGATGTATGAGAATGATTAATTGAAAAGGCATCAGGCATGAATGGAGGATGCTCGTCAGATCATCATTATATCGCTGGGCTGTGAGATCATGAGCGTTTATCACCATGAGGTTGTCAGACACTTCTCGTTCACATCCCAGGGCTCCCATGGAAAGTTCTCGTACTCTGCAGCGCTTATATGGTGACTTGGCGACAAATTCGCTGTTTCCATCCTTCTCTCTCAAGATGCTAAACCAACCATACACCGGCTCTACTACTAAACTCGTTGTGGCGTTCGACATTGGTACCACCTACAGCGGTATCTCATACTGTATTCTTGAACGAGGACAAGTCCCTGAAGTCGTTGGGGTTACGAGGCAAGTTCTTCATTTCTTTGCAGCAATCTGCCTTGACTGGTCCTAGATTTCCTGGGCAAGCAGCAGTAGGCGGTGACGCCAAGGTGCCATCTCTCTTATACTATGACCAGACCGGCAATGTCAGAGCGGCTGGCGCTGAGGTCCTCGCTGAGAACATGCTCGAGGCTGCGCTGACAGAAGGATGGACCAGGGCTGAATGGTTAGTCGTTGAAGCCACCAGGACATTCGTAGAACTCATGAGATCCAGGTGGAAGCTTCACCTCCGCCCGAAGCATTTAGCCTCCTCTATTAACTCCAGCGATGATTTACCCCCACTCCCGTCCGGAAAATCTGCCGTCGACATTCTCACAGATTTCATCAAATACCTCTTTGACTGCGCCAAAACCTATATTCAGGAACATCACCTCGCACTCACCTGGTCATCCATTGAGGATTCCATCGAGTATATTTTCACACATCCAAACGGCTGGGAGGGTTTACAACAACAGCTTTACCGTCGGGCGGTTGAGCGTGCCGGCCTCATCCCCCGTACACCCGAGGGACGATCCCGTGTCCACATGCTAACAGAGGGCGAAGCGAGCCTTCACTTTTGCGTCCCAAACCTCCTCACCGCGAAAACAGCTGATCAAGCTCCTCAAGGAGTCGTTATCATCGATGCTGGCGGTGGGACCATTGACCTAAGCATGTTTTCGATGACGTGCAACCCGATCTCCTGCGAGGAGATTGCTCCAGCCGAGTGTATGCAGCTATTGGCAACAGCCGAATTCCTCCCTACTCACCTCTATCCTTTTAGGTCGACTGCAGGGTTCAGTTTTTGTTACCCGCAGGGCTAGGGCACTGTTGGAAAGTTGGTGGCTTGTTTGTTTCGTTTGTTTTGCCAATGATGACCCCGAAAACAGGAAAACTTGCGGGCTGGGAGCACTCTCGCCCCGACGAGATAGCCGAGTTTACGCGCGAGTTCGACCAGTCAACGAAACTCGTCATCAAGAGTGATCAAGAACCGGCTTACCTCAGGGTTGGTGGTCGTCGCACCAATAATTCGCAGTATAATATCTCATTTGGCAAGCTGAAACTCACTGGGTACGAGTTCGTTCGACCCACGCCATCGCCATCGATCGGCTGATATCATATATTCTAGCGCAGAAGCTACGGGCCTGTTCAATGATTCTGTCGACGCTATCATTGGCGCATTCGAGCAACAGCAGAAATCTGCTACTAGTACAACCCCAATTACAGTGAGTTTTACTTTCCTGGATTAGTTCGTCACATTTATGTGCAATTTTAGACGGCGTTCCTTGTCGGGGGACTCTCAACAAACGATTGGCTCTGGTCTCGGCTCCAGTCGTATTTCAAGGAAAAGAACATCAACATTTGCCGTCCAGACAATCATATGTGTGTACATGTCTATGCTCAGATTTTGATTTCTAACGCCTTTTTGTCAGCAACAAGGCGGTTGCGAATGGGGCGGTGTTGTCTCACGTCGATAGCGACAATCATATGGTCGCCTCGCGAGTTGCGCGTGCCACATATGGTGTGGTCTGCGCGCTTCCCGTCAAGGCGAACAACGAGGAACACGTTCGTAGGAAGCAAAAGTGGGAAAGAGATCCGACAGGCGATTGCTACGTTCCAGGATATTTCGAGTCTAAACTTAGCAAGGCATGCCCCGTTCGTTTCGAGATACTAACATAGGACTGACTCCCATTACAAGGGTGCACAAGTTGGCGAGGAAATGGAATTTCGGGAATCGTTTTCGCTCACGGAAACCAAACCAACAGACTTTGGCTTGCAGACCGTACGCCTAGTGTGCTACCGAGGCAGTCTATCCGATCCGAAATGGGTGGATCAAGATCAATGCAAGTGCCTTCCACCATTCGCCTTGTTTTTGCATTCTGACGTGGAGCATTACAGCGGCTTTCTCCCCATTTTGTACTATCCGCGCGGACCTTAGCGAGGCCACGAATGATCTGATTCTGAAGAAGACTGCTGGACGGGCTTACTACCAACTAGATTATGATGTGATTGTACTATTTGGGCTTACGGAACTTCAAGCATACCTGGGCTGGAAGTCAAAGGTAAGTCGTGACGTCATACCTCTTGCTGTTTTCTGATTGAGTGATCCTTCTAGGATGGCGAACGCCGGTGGGTCTCCATGAATTTTACGTGTCGTATGCTCCAACTAAGTTGCGCCTCAGAATCACAGCGACAGTCACATTTGACTGAACGTTGTCCGGGCCCACGTTGTTTGCACGTTGTCTCAGTATGGTATTGAATAACGTTGTCGATCTCGCGCTGCTGGTTCGGCATACCCTTGTTTCGATCATGTATGATACGGTTCCGCAAGGCGCCGCAGTACTCGTGATACTCTGTCTATTACCCAGTATAAGAGTCGCCTCCCCTTATGCATGTACCAGCTGGGCTTCATTGTAGTAACTATCTCCAGAGTTCCCCAACGAAGTGCTACACTTGGACCATGGATATCATACCGTCGGAGAACTTGCAATTGAGGGGCCTGCTACCTTTGGCAAATAAGTGATAGGAAGCGAATCGAGAGAGAACGGTGTTCGACGACGCTGAGTGTAACATGTCCATCGACAGGGATACATTCATATGACATAGCCTGCGACAACATACATGGACAAACGATGATGTGTACATGATGATGGCATATGCGGTTGACAAAGTAGGGTCTCGCCCATCACCTTAACCCGAGTGGACACCAGTACTCTCTTACACCTCTTCGCTGTCCTCAGTGACGCGAGAACTTGAGGGGTGAGTATACTTTACAACCTCTTCCTCCGCTGCCATCTTCCTTCTCGGTAATCTCTCCCAGGCGGCCTGCGGAGATTGTTCATCGTCGGTCTCCGGCGATCTATCCTCAGTGGTCGGAGAGGGCTGAGCGCCGTCTACAATCTCGATCTCCTCCTCTTCCGTCACCATATTCTTTCTCGGTTGTCTCTCCAAATTGATCTGCAGTGAGTGATCACTCTTGGCCTCCATTTCCGAGTCCGAGTCTACCCTCTTCTTCCTTGGCAACTGATCCTGGATGACGGGTAAAGGGTGAGTGCCATCCAGATGTTAGCGTCAAGAAGAGTTTCCCGTCAGCGTACCTGCGCAATCATCCCCTTGTTTCTGCGTCATCAGCCCGGAAACCTATTTGGTGCGAATATGGCCCGTACCTGTACAACGCTCCCTTCAGGAACGGGAACTTGATGCTTCTGGTCGTCCATTGTTTCCTCGCTTCCTTTCGTCATATTAAGCGGGGTATTTGATTGCGCATTGTCGACTTGAGCGACACTGGTCTCCAGTTGGGACAGTTGTATCGATCTCTCCTGCGTGTCCATCTCCCAAGGCGGCTTGTTAGGCTGGGTGTCAGGTTTCGCTTCCTCGGCTTCAATAAGATATGCAAATGGAATTCGGGTCCATACCTGCATCACCGTGTCTTGATGAGCGGCCCGGGGAAGGTGGCTTGTCCCGTTGGGCGGGACATCTGGCGCCACTCCAAGTTCGTCCCGAGGAACAACAGGCATTCCGTTCTTGTCGCCTGAGTGACTGGATTTCTCGCTCGTGGTTGGCGTATCCCGCGGAGGGTTAGCTGCGTCGTCTACTGGCACTGCGACGCTGGCTTCCGGATTACAGTTGCAGCAGAACAAGCCTATCAGGAAGGCATGTAGCAACCCGGCGAGCTTGTCCAGCATGCTGAACGCTCGCAAAACCAGGAGTCTTCTCGGGGCCAACAGGTGAAGGAAGAAATTTGGGCGACGTTGTTTCGATGGTCAGGTTTACGAACGCATGTGAGCAACGTTTCTTTCTTTTCCGATTTCTTGCCGTGATTGACTGGGGCATGCTGTGAAGTCACTGAAGTGGAGGTCGGCAGGCTACACGAGAAGTGTGATGACCACAGCAAGGCTGCAGCATTCCCGATTCAGCGCACCCAACGCCTGGCCATATCAAACCCTGTGCCATCCGCCTACCCCGGAACTTGCCAGTGAGGGTTTGATAACGTCCACTGACAAGCCTCGAGGTTCATTCCAAGATTACTCAGGCCGCCTGGAGGCAGCAGGGAAGCCCACGACAGTGACTGATGTCCATCGAAGGATTTGATGTGATTCATGAAGAATATTCGGTGACTGGGAAATGGTCATTCACAACCTGCACAGCGCGGCGTTGAGTCGGTTGTCAATGACGTTGCCCTCAGGCTGTGGATTGGGCCCATATCTCCCACAGTGAAAAAATATTCACTGAAACAAGGCGCAACTTTCCCCATCTGCCAGGAGGCGGCGTGCCACAGGATGATACCACCGCTCGGAGTGGTATTAATATAGGTAAAATTATTGCACGCCACTGGCCAGGCAGGCTCCTTCACGCTCACTCTCACCCTCATCAGTGCTAGTCATTAGCACCATGCCAGACCACATATCGCTTATGTTGGATAGCATGATCTTAGCAGTGGACGAAGGCCTCTCATACGATGGCATCGTATCGATACCAGAGATAGGTCTGGAGGACGTCGGGTATCGAGCTCGCCCGGCTGGCTTGCTCAATGATGGTGTAGTGCGTCCTCTACTACTCTCACCTACACAGTCACTGACGACGGGTTATGCGATTCAGGAACTACTTCGGTCGACAGGAGCAGCCATTTCGCGAGGGGTAGTTAGGTGAATCATTTCTCCTTGAGGTTTGCGTTTCAAGGACATGCTAACAGGGACAGCATGTAGGTTCTTTAACAATTCACCACGCCGGCAGGAGTCCCCAGCCCCGGACGTATGTAAATCAATATTGTAAGGAAGTGCTTACCGAGGCTAACACAGGAAGTTTATCAGCCTCCTCCGCAAATGGAAGAGGATACAAGGGTTCAAGCTCCGCATAGTCGTAGTCCCAGTGCTACGGAGGGAGGAACTGGATCTCAGTCTTCTCTTCCTGCTCAGGGGTCATTGCCAAGCGGGAGGTACCAGCAGGTACCCAACACCGATATGAAGTCGCCAAGGAAGAGGGTCGAGGAAACTGAGCGTCAGGAGA
>MU130862.1:57215-84790 GCA_015039435.1 Imleria badia
GGAAACTGAGCGTCAGGAGAGCGAGGAGGGTATTCAAGCTCAGGAGACCTTGCCAAGCAACAGCGGCGAGCAAGTCCCCAACACCCATCCGAAATCGCCAAGGAAGAAAGTCGAAGAGGTTCCGGGGGACATTACACACCCGGACGAGGGTCGAGATCCGAGGAAACGGAAGGAGGAAGCCGAGAATACTAGAGATCCTAGAAAAAGGGTAAGGTAAGAACGGGGGGCTGCTCATTGAAAGGATTGGACTGGTGTACTTGTCAACGTTTGCTTCTACGGCTGTTCAACATGAACTTGTGTAGTTCCTGCTCTGTCTTGATTTCAGTGGCAGATCACGTGATTTGTCATCGTGATCGTGGGTAAGGACAGCATCTATCGGCACTGGCATACAACTTGTTACTTACAACGCCTATCCGTACCACGACCCACGAGCTCACGGCTACCCGCGCCAGTTTAATAAGCTGATCTCCGTAGATTACTCTATACATTGATTATTACAAGTAGTGGCAACCAACCTTCCGCGAATGGCTCACGATCGTAACGCACTGGTGCGTTGTCAGCGTTGTATACAGTCCTACATTCTCACCCGCTCTTGCTTGCGTTAGTGGCTCACTGGACAAGATGAGTCGGTAGAAGTCAATCAGCGCGCGTTGATCGACAAGGTGCTTGCGCGCTACTCTGGCGAGTTCACCGGTGAGAGTTCCGTTCCGTGCTCAGCAGCGGTTCTTTCTCAACTTCAATTTCTTGACGACTTCAGTATTCCGGGAACTTCTCCAGAATTCAGACGATGCTCGGTCATCCGCAGTCGAGATTCGTTTTGAGACTGCTGCACACCTCCGTCGGAAAGACGTAGAGCAAGGAAACATCGATGTACCGACCCTCCCTAATCTCAAGTCTACCCATGTACGAGTACTTGGTACTGTCGTGCCGTCCTTGTTGACTTTACCTGTTCTCAAGGTCGCCCAATGGACATTTAGAAACAATGGAATTACGTTTAGAGACGAGGATTGGACACGACTACGAAAGATAGGTGTGTGGTCCACTTTGAGTTTGAAATTTCCATTTTTCAACCTGTCTGTTGCTGCCTTAGCCGAAGGAAATCCCGACGAAGAGAAGATTGGTGCCTTTGGCGTCGGTGAGTGAAAGCATCCTTTCGATCGACACGTCGGTGGACAAACGTTCGGTCAGGATTTTACAGCTTATTCTCGGTGACGGAGAACCCATTTGTGTCATCTGGAGGTATATTTGGTCATGTCTTTGGCCCTATATGATTCAAGCCTCCCTTTCAGGGCATGGAATGCAGTTTTATTGGAAGGACAACAAGGATCAGGTATCAGCATTCTCCAGCACACTGATTCTCCTCCTCATACTATTATTTATCAGCTGAATGTCCGCCGTGGTGATCTCCCTTCAAAAGAAACCGCAGACCCGTGGACGACGTTTGAGATGACGCTGCGAGAGGCTGGTCCCATACCGCCGGCGTTTGACTTTATGCGATTCCTTGCGTCGTCAATCACGTTCATGGTTCACTTGAATGATGTCGGCGTATATTTTGATGAGCATCGCATTGGCCACATCAAGAAGTCACCTGGGGGGCCTAAAGCCGTCGACCTTCCCAGAGGATTAAAGCGATCCAGCCAGTCGAATATCATGAATGTCAAGGGAGTACAATCACACCGTGGGTCTTCTCCATGCTGTCTGTACGCGTATCAATCACGAACTTTACCCTAGCCATCAGGATCAAGGCAGAGGTCATGCATGCAGTATATGCTGTTGGGACTGAAAAACGTCCATTGCTAGAGGTCTTGGAGCCTCGCAAGCCCAAGGGCGGATTTTTCTCTTCCCTTGTTTCTGCCTTTACGAGCCAATCGACCCCTCAGCTCGAAACTCCAGCGCTACCGCCACAGCCTCCTAAAGATCCAGCAGAGCTACATGAGATGAACGTGACTCTCACCGTGTTCACTGCAGAGGTGGACGTCAAGCTGGATAAGAAACTCTCTGGAGAACTCCTCCGGTCTACAAAGAAGAATCCCCCTGCACGGCTCAAATATGATTTGATTTATGTGGGTCTTTCGATGCGCTCAGCCTTCATGGAGGCTCATTAGGATTCATACGAAGACCGGGAAAGATGAGTATGATCAGAGTCTTGCCGATGACAGGAACCAACCGGTGGCATGCGGAAGTATTTTTCAGGGTCTTCGTGCGGATTTGCATGGGTTTGTGATACCAATGCTCGTACTACGTGTTGACTGACGATGCGTTAGGGTTGGGCATACGCGGATTTTTATTGTCTGCGTTGACGTCTTCTCAACTCCCTCCTTTCACTAATTCTGCACGTAGGGACATGCTACTGGTCAAACCACAGGTATCGGTGGCCACATGGCATCCCGCTTCATTCCAACCGTTGAACGTGAATCGATAGATCTCGTGTAAGCGTGTCGTCTTATTTCGTCATATATATGCTCACACGAACTCTTTCAGTGACAGGAATGTCGCAGGTGAGCAACTCCTCACAAGCTTTTGATATCCACTTAGCCTTGCTAGTCTGGAACAAAGAGTTGCTGTATGTTGGAGGGTTCCTGGCTCGTGCGGCGTATGAATTGGAGCTCTCCAACATCCAGAATTTGTGGGAAGGCGCAGCCAGATCTAATGGTACGCCTGACTTCCGTCGACCACAAGAGTTGGAAGATTGGCTCCTTCAGCGCTTTATTCATGTTCTCAAATTTTTCGCCTTTCATCATTCTACTCCCTCATCGGAGGTATCGCGGTTGCTGGAAACTTCGTTTTATGGATGCTCCACTTTGCCCTTGAAACTTCTCTCATCTGCTGGTATCCGCGGAGCCCCTGATATCAAGGAATTCGACCCTGTTTTCTCGAAATTTCTCAAGCACCTCCCCGTCTTGCCGCAATCTGTTATCCAGGAAAATGCGCATACCATCAAAGCCCTGCAAGCTCAAGGCATGCTCTCCCCTATAACCTTTCTCGACGTCCTACAAGAACTCCGTCAACATCCTCTCAGCGAAGAGGAGCTAACTGCTTGTCTTAAATGGTGGACCGGTCTCAAACAAGACAACTCGGATGTCAACATGGCTCAAATCCGTGTACAGTTGCTTAATGCGGCGGTTCTTAGCAGTTCAGATGGAAGAGTACTCCCGTTGTCATCAATACAATATTTCATCAACACCAAGACACTTGGTACCCATATCCCATTGGACGGACCGCTTCCCCCGACTCTCATGCCCTTGAATATCACTAGACACTTTACGCCTCCCGACTTAACGAGCTTCAACTGGTGCGAATTTACTATCATCGATTGGTTACAACACGTCTCGCAACCCCATGTCATGTTGGCGAATCCGGAGCACGACTTCACCAAGTCGATTGTCTGGGCTGAGCGTGTGTTGGCCATTCTATCTCGCGTATGGTCTTCACTGTCGAACGAGATGCATACTTCGGCAAAGAAGGTGTTCGCTGGAAAGAAGTGTATCCCAACGTGTAGTGGCTTATCTTCCCCGGAACTTTCGTATTTCCCCAATACCAACATGACGTTGTTTAGCGACCTTCCGCTGGTACAGTTTCCCTCGGGTTTTGTAATCAAAGGCCAGATGGAGAAGCTGCTCTCATTTATCGGTGTTCGGAAACACGTTGATCTCCAGCTTATTTTCGATCGGTAAGTCGATTTGGCGTACGAGTCCATGGATTTCGTGACTGAAGCTAGTATGTCTAGGATGGTGAAGACGGGAGATTGGAGCATATCCGACCTCGTGGGCTATCTTGTACAGGTGCGGGATACGCTGACCCCGGAAGAACTCGCCAGACTGGCATCGACGGCTGCGTTTCCCGAGGAAGGTGCACCGCCGGCTGCGGGCAAGAAGAAGCCTAGGTATTATGCTCGAGATCTCTATGAGCCTGCAGACATCTTCCGGCAGCTGCAACTCCCCGTCCTTGACTGGGGAGAAAAGTCCAAATGGCGGAATAATTCCGAAGAAGGTTGGCCCGTGGTGTTGGTATTACTACAGAAGGGTGACTGACCCGATGACCTTGATAGCCAAGCTACTCTATCGGCTTGGGCTGCGTCGCTTCCCACCTTTGGAGACTACGGTGACGCTGTGTTCTTCCTCGGACGCCGCTGTTCGGACCATTGCCTTCAAGTATCTGTGCGAAAATATTCCTTCGAAATACCCGGATTATAATCCAGACAACTTTACACACATTGCATTTATTCCTTCAGAGGGTGAGGATGGCGCTCATTTAGGAAGGCTGGGAGAGGTACATTGCCCTCGTAGGATCTATATTATCTCCATTGACATGGTTACTTCTGCCGATTTAGGTATTCTCTGGGATTCAGTGGAAAGTCCTTGGTTTCTCAGTCGTTCAAGACAGTTGTCGAGAAGCTGCGGTCAGTAAACTAGGGATACAGCCTCATCCCCCTACATCGATGCTTCTTTCCCTGCTGGAGAAGACGCCACCGCCCAATGAAGCGACCGCACGGCAGTGGTTTGAGATTCTAGCCGAGCGCATCTCAAGTAAGCGTCCCCCTCTTACTGCGTTTGGATTCTCTGACTGGATATGGTAGGTTTCACCCAACCCCAACTGACCATACTGTCAAAGTTGCCGATCGTCCCCACAAAGGGTTCAGGCACTCAACAATTGCGATGGCTCACGCCTACCCAGTGTTATCTGGGTGATGTCACCAAAGGCGAATTCCACTCCAAGTTGTTCGTCTTTGTCGATTTCGGGTCTGTCGCCAATAGGTTTTTGAGTGCGTGTGGTTCGAAGAGCGAGCCTTCTATCGATGAGGTTGCAAAGATCTTGATTTCCGATCCAAAGAAATTTTACGCACTTTCTGGAGGGTACGAAAGGTACGTGTCCAGCCCCCTGGTCCTGCCAGTGGTTGTACACTTACCTGGTCCCTAGTTTCTTGGCAGAGTTGCGCAATTTGGCTGTCAACAGCCACGCTATCTCCAATGGCACGATGAGCAAGATGAAAGTATCACCCATCTTACTCGGCATACGTCGCCAGAAAGCTTCGAAAACGTTCCTGGACAAGACTTCGTTGGCGGAATGGGATGAAGACGGATGGGAGGATTTGCACGATCTGCGGAAACCCAGTGAGATCGTCATTGCCGACGATACGAACGCGTACCAGCTTTTTGGTGACTCTATTTTTGCTGCGCCACAAGAAGACCTTTTGGAAAGTGCGGACACGTAATTTGGTTAGAGAAAGGACACGACTAACCCCATGTTTTGACAGGTTTTTATGCATCGCTTGGATCGCGACGCTTGAGCACTGTCGTCCGAGAAGAATACAAAGTGTCCAACGAGATATCCGATACCAAGACTGCCTCCGACGTCCGGGCTCTCGTACTCGAGAGGCTACCCTTGTTCCTCCACGAGCACACTCACACCCGCACAAAGGTGTCGCTCTCGTGGCTGTCCGGCGCACACAACTTCAAAGTCAAGGTGTTTGCAAAGTTGGTCGTTTCAAAAACCCTTGATGTCGGGAGCGGAAAGACGACGCGCACGCTGGACGCGTCGGCAGCTGCGAAGCGTGTTGGTACGGGACCGATCGAACTGTGGCTTTCCTATAGCGCAGAGGTGGACATGTACGAGTAAGTTGCTACGCTCCATTCTTCGTCGTTTTTACTTTGGTACTTAGTTATCCAGAGTTGCGACGTCTCTGTGTCGGTTGCTATTCGAGAAAGCCAAGGTTAACGACATCCTGCTGTTTATGACGATTCTTTCTACCGATCTGAAAGCGCTGAAGAGAAGAGGCTATAATGGTCAGTATTATATCCATTCCTGTTCCCGAGTTACCCGAGCTACCCACACGTCTGATTAGTCGACAAGATCCTCAAGCAGCAACAACAAGACAGGAAGTTGGCAGAAGAAGCGAGGAGAAGCCGTTACATCGGATCAGAAGCGACCGACTCTGCGACGACCCTTGGTTCCCAGCCAGTGGCGCCGCAACCTCTGAAAGCGAATCGTCCCGATTCTATCGCGACGCGTGCTAAGTCACCTACGCGGCGCCCTGGGTTACCTGGAGGGTGGGAGCCTGCGGCTGGCTCATCGCCACCACCCACAATGCCACCTCCACCTGTGCCCAGTATACAAGAGCAGCCTCCGAATGAGTCGGTAACACGTTCTCCGATTCCACCCTCCACTCCCGAGCCCACCAACAATGCATACCCCATTGGCAACGCGCTGCAGAATTTGAGACGCAAGCTCGTTTCGCACATGCCATCTTCCTCGGAGCTCGTTCGATCCAGTCCGTCTCCCCAGGCTGCGCAGTACGCTTCATTTTTATCCGAAACGAGTTTCCCGTTGATCCTTTTTTGACAGGAACACGCGCCATGTGACGCCTCAAAGTAACATTCGTGGGTGATGTATACCCATCTACACGGATCATGAATTGACCAGCGTGTTGTCCAGGTGCCAACGTTGATATGGCGATCAATGCCTGCAAGCCTGAAGAGGGGACGCTACTCCATAATCGCAAGAGGATGGAGATCGTCAAGGAGTCGTTAAACGAGGGTTACTGTGATACGTCCGGCCAGGTTGGCAATCTGGAGCTCCTCGGTGGGTTAGAACTTCGTGCATCACTACAGGTTTCTGACGAGCTAGCCAGGAAAAATGGGAGATGTAAGGGTCTTTGCCACTAAAGGTGCGACTGGACGGACGTTGAAACGGACGATGTTTAGGTTGCTGATTAATGAGTAGATGTGCCCGACGCCGAAACGTTCATGACGCGCATGCGCGACCCGCTCGCTCGGTTCATACACGTCGTTACACCTCTTGCTCAGATATACAACCTTCCGATGACCTCGTTGCACATCTTTTATGACATGGCCGGAGGACTCATCGCATTCAACAGGAACGGAAGCATTTTTCTCAACCTGCGCTATTTTGATGCATGGCGTGAGTGCCGTTGATGCCCTTGGTCTCTCGGGAACGACACCACTGAGATGACCCCCCTCAACAGACGACCAGGACGTCAAGAATGGTCACCAACAGCAAGCTCAAATATCCTGGTTTGTCCGCTTCTTGCCACTCTGGCTTTGGTGGCCGGATCCGATATCGTGACGTGTTCTAGGTTCTTTACGCTCGCACACGAAATTGCACACAACCTCATCGAGCCACACAACTCGGAGCACGAGTTTTACTTTTCGGCGATCTGCGAAGCGCACATGCTGGCGTTGTCGCGGCTCTTAGGGATTGCCGAGGTTGGACGTGGCGATACTGTAGCCCCGTAGCGTTGATACAAAGTATGGTTAGTGTTTCAAGGCGGAAACTCCTGTAGAATAACGCCACACGCCAGGCTTACTTGTGACCATCGGCCAAGTCCTGCCGCTGAGCTGAGCATGTGGACTGAACTCCTGAGCACGCCTCTCAGTGACTCGGTGAGACATTATTTCGCGTCCGGGCAGTTCGCTCGCAACGGTGGTTTGTAGGGAGGAGCAGGTGATGTACATACTACATACTGGTAGGTATGTGCATAGCAGGAGTGAAGATTTGGGCAAAAGCCCCGGAGGGCCTTTCCGCCCGAAGCACTGTGAAAGCGAGCGAGCTGCGAGGGTGGGATGGGCACCGAGCAGGTCACTCAGCAAGCCTCTGAGAGAAGTGCAACGGACAAGCACAGGTTTGGACGTTGAACTTGGGAGAGGGAGTGGTGGGTTGGTGCGAAACCGAGGAGCGGGCGAGGCGCTCGATGCGAGGCAGCCAGCTCACTGGCAAGGACAAGATGGCGGACGAGAAAAACGCGCCGCTGCCACCGCCACCCGACTCACTGCACTTGGGCAAGTCACGTGCCGCGACAACCCAGACCACCAGTTGTTCACGCTCTTCATTCGGAATACCTTGCCAAGGTAACAACTTTCAATATAGGTATGCCTGAGAACTATGCTGTGATGCCTTTTCGACTCCAAGTATAAATTCGGACAGGTTCACTCCGTGTTTGATACATGAGCTTTGGACCACGGACGTCGTGAATGGCGTACTGAAACCACCCATGGCTTGGTTTGTGCACGTCACTCCCAGTACGTAGTTTGGATTAACCTTTGTGCATACATTTGTCACACGCACGTTTATGGGAAACAAATGGAAGAGACAGCAAGTAAGTCGCTCCTATTGCAATTGTGGGATGGAAGTCGACTTCGACTCGGACTCTGGAGAGTCACGTTCCTTTTTCTAGATGGTCGGCCCATGCACCGCGTGCTAGCCATTACCCTGGACTGGACTGGATCATATCGATCAGACCCAGTACTCCCAAGCTCCAAATGCTAATTTGACGATTACCATCTGGCGCCCCAGAGAGGACATTTGATTCTCTCTTTAAGACGATAGCCTGGGGAAGGGGTGGACGAAGTTCCAAGGATGTTCTCGGCTTACTGGCTCCCGAAGGCAAACTGGATAGCAATGGCCATACCGACGCTTAACATGTAGGATGAGCTTGAGTTCCTTTTTCTCATAATTCCCTCTTGGCTTCTCGCCAAGCCTGGGTCTGGATTATCATGCGGCACGTCTTACCCTCTCCAAAGGGTGGTTCACTGTCCACCCTAAGCCATCGTCAGGGATTTAAAAGGGGCTAGGTGATTTGTTTCTCGTTCAACCGGCTGTTCTCACCTACATCGTCTTTCACTCGTAGCGCCATGTTCTTCCGTCTATCGTTTGTGACACTCATCTTTGCCGCGGTTGCCCTTGGGACACCGGTCAAGCGTGACGCGGCTGAGGTTGTGGAGGACATCCAAAAGGTGGATGCGCAGACGAAGTCGCTCGACGAGTTAATTCAGGCATTCCCAAACAGTGGTGGCACGCTCCCCGAAGTATACGTGAGCGTCACTACCCCCTGCCCTTCTTTTGTATTTACACCCGAAACCTGATGCACGCACCTGACAGGCCATCCATGAAGCTGGTGTCAAGGTTGAGGGCACCCTCCTGACTGCGACGAACGATGCCAGTGTAAGTTTCCCGCTCGCCGCCCACGTTCTCGCTCACGACGCCGACCCCCTTACCTTTCCTCGCCCGATAGGCTAGTTCCGACTTCACTGATGCGCAGTCCAATACCAATTTGGCAGAATTGAGGATCCTCGCATCCGACGTCAAGGAAACTCTTGCAAACCTTGTGACAAAGGAACCCGCGGTCTCCAAAATGGGTGCAGCCCCCATCGCCGAGTCAGACCTCCAGAACCTCAAGGCCGCGACCGACGCACTCTATAAGGCGCTTTATCCCAAGATGCAGGTACGTCCGTCACTCCCGGAGCAGGCGAGGCATGTCATGGTGCTGTAGCCCAAATCCATGCCTATGTCTATCCCAGTTCCATTTGTCATATTGAAGCTGACCTTACGTGATGGTACACGCAGCCGGACACGCAGAGTGCTCTTAAGGAACTGTTCAGCGATACCGACGCTGAGTTTTCTAATGCGATCAAGGCGTATTCATCTTGAACTGGGTCGCTTTTGGGGTGTGGTCGAGCGCGAAAGATTACCATCAGTTGTTCCAGATGTAAAGTATGTGATGTGACTGGGCGTATCTGCTATACCCTGCTACGGTCAAAACGGCACGAACTTGTCGTGCAGATAATAGATGCATTCTTGGAGTATGTAGCTGGAGTCTATATCGTCTGGTATGGCCGAACCAACAATGGGAGCTGTGCCTTGTTCGTAGGGTCGCTTCGAAGAACAGGGCGCTGTACAATGGCGGTCTTACTTCCGATCTCGCTAGCGGGTACGGCAAGCGCGAACTCGAAAGTACGCACGAGGATGAACAGGATCGCTTTGGTCCTATGTATTTTGCATCGTTGGTCACAATGCTGCACGACACGGAAAGTGTGAGACAGTTCTACTCACTCTACAAGAGAGAACCGATAACCAATGCATCCCCTAAACCCGCCGATGAAGGTGAGCAGATGGCCCCAGACGCCTGGAACGTGGGAAGCACCCTCGGGAATACATGTCCATCGTTCTGGCCTGCGGCAGTCAGTCAGTATTTTAGTTATCCGAAGGCATAGCAGTAACTCACTTGAACTCTTGCGCGTCAGGGCCCCATAGCTCTGTAGAGAGGTTCATCGCCATAATTGGGATCGTGATCGCGTCGCCCTTGCTAACCCTGTTTCACTGCAGATAAGAACACAAATGCCGTTCATCCTAGCACAACATTACCTGATCGAATCGTGGACGGCGCCGTGTTTGTCAGTGAACGGCTTCCGGAAAGACAACACGTCATCCTTCGTCGCGATCCGCTCTGTGGCTGGAACTGGCGGATACACGCGAAGGGTTTCTCTCACGACAGTGTCGAGATACGGAAGCGCCATGAGATCATCCATTGATGGTGTGTCGGTTTCGACGGTAAGGAGTTCTTCACGGAGTTTCGTCTGAACATCAGGTACTTGCGTCATCGCATAGAGCGCCCAGGTGACTGCCGTGCTGCGAGACATTTCCTTTCAGGCTACACGCGATCGACCAACCTGATCATCTTACCTTGTAGTTTCGTGGCCTGCGATGAAAAACGTGGGGACCTCTGTCAAAGAACACCGTCACTCGTCAACAAAATCTCAAATCAGTTGAAGGGCGCACGAGCTAGCACATCCTCGTCGGACAACCTCTGGCTCTCGGGGATGTCCGTAGCCATGTTTGCCTTCACTAACAGCGACAGCAAATCCCGTCCATGTAAACTATTCTTTTCAATCTCACCCTTCTCAGTCGCGCTTGCCCGGGCGGCCGCTTTTGCATTTATGAGTAGCTCTTTACCTATCCGTGTCATCGTGCGTTGTGCAGCACGGACTTGACGTGTGCGCTCAGTAGGCTGTCAAACGTGCTATGGTTGTGAGTGCAAGGCATCCGGGATTATGCCACTGGTACTCACGATGAGACGCAAAGGCGGAATCCACGCCTGCAGTATAGGAAGTACGCTCAACCTCTGACTTGCAGAGAACATGGTCGAGAACGCTTCATTCAGCTCGTTCGGCTTCCCATCCGCGCTGAGTGCCTTAAAATCGTAGTTGAATCCTACGCGAGAATGGTCAGTTCCCTCCACCGCAAGCAGGGTCGAGCTTACCCGCCAACCCAATGACGTCAAGGGTCATTCGGCTCAACCACGGTACGACGTCGATGCGAGCACCGGTGGAGGTTGCGGCGGACTGCTTGGCGATCTCGGACAACCACAAACCACGCAGCTATATTGACCGCAAGTTGAAGCTGGAATAGGATCAAGAAGACATGATCAAGATACGCACTTCGACAGCTTTGTCCAAGAAAATGTCGGTGAGAGCACGAATTTGTGCGGGACCAAATGCAGGGTTCTGTATTTTTTAATTCAATTATGATCGACTCTCTGAAAGGTCTAATTTACCATGATACGTCGCTTCGAATGCTGGAATTAGCGTGTCTGGTGAAAGAAGAGATGAATGCTAACCTGTTGACGGTGCTGGGCGCCCTCAACAACGAGTAAACCTACAAGTCATCGGATCAATCTTTGCATGCGAAAACACTAAGACGAACGTGCTTGCCTTCACCGAAAAGTTGGGCCAGGTCGTATCTGGTCGTGGCTTTTTTCTGATAGTCATTACTATGGGTAAGTACATGGTTGATCGCACGGGTATCCAGAGTGAATAACTGGTCTCTCTAGATGACGTTTCTGTTGAGCACCACACCAATCGCCACGGAAATGTGCGTACATTGAAGAAACCATTGTATTTCATCGTGTTCCCATATTCCCTCGCCCACTTCCCATAGAGCTTGGGTCGCTCCTAGAGGACGAGTGGTCATGGGTCAAGCAAGATGGACTCGGAAAAGCTAAGAAACAACTCACGGTGCCCCTTATGTCTCCCATATTTCCATATATCAAGCTAGTTGATTTGGGACCACGTAGGTGGCGCAAAGGGGACGTGAGTTGACGGTACACAAACTGGCAGAGGTTCCAAATAGCAAAGCAAGTGATTGAGGCAATCGCAGGAAACCAAAACCTTTCGAGCAGGAACATGGTAATTGTCTGAGAAGTTGTCGTCACAGTCAGCAATCTCGGAGGATACGCTTGGTGGACTAGGGCCATATTTATGGGGACTGCCTCACCGGCAACTTGGAAAGTCCGCTTCTCAGCCATCTGTGATGCCGCTCGTTCATATCAAATGTGCACTATCATAATCATCCATTGCAAACTCACCATAGTACAGCACACAACACTATTTTGGTAGCAAAGATAAGCAATATGATCTCCGATACAGGAATACTGTTGTTCAACTTTGAGTTGCCGGACCTGATGTGGAAGCAAGGCCGCAATTTGACTTGTTCGTTCTCAACATACCCACTTGGATCGGCCCTCAAACGGCGCCGATAATGATCCAGTCAGGCTGCCGGGGTAGTACTGTAGCAGCGTGCATTCTTAATGTTCGTTTAATTTTGAGTTGCCGGACCTAATGTGACCACTGACAGCACCCCACTATTAGTAGCGATTCGTCTGGATCATTCGAAGCGCACCTGTCATTTGGACCGGACATGATACGGCGCCGACAATGGCCGGGTCGTTATGTATCTGCTGGCTTGGGTCCAGCTGTGGGGACTGTATCGGCACTACTTAATCGGACACAACGAGGTGAGTCACAGACCGTAACGGTCACTTGGCTTGAGCCAAGAATGCAGCATGGCACTACAATCCCGGGCCTGTGCATTGATATTCGTGATGTTCGTTCTTGTCGTTTCTGAACTGGAATTCGGCAACGAATGAAGACAGAGTCGCTTCAAGTTCGCGCACTGGCACTCTGTGTGAGCTGTGGACAATATCTCGCGATTGGGGTTGCATCATCCCCTTCAAATTAGTCGTAGGACCGGCACCATCATAACAGCGCACGACGGTCCTCATTTAGCGCGGTGCATGTAGTGGTGTGTGATTAGGAGGCTGGCCACGTGGCATGCCGGCCAATTCGGATACTTAACCGTGACCCTAGAAGGCAGTCGTTCGACTCCCTACCTTTCCAAGGTGTTTTTCTGGTTTCCAACGAAGATTCTTCTTCCGAGTTTGACACAGACTACGAGTACATGATGGTCATTCGTGGTAGATCCACCGGTGAGCATTTCGAGTTAGCAACTGCAGTCTGATACCGCAACAAGTACTGGTCGGTTGGATTGGACAGATCCTAAATACATAAATACATCGAACATGGCGTCATTATCGTGGCTATACGCAATCCAAACTACTTCCGGTCCCGCTCCACCTCTCCATCTTGCGACCTCACGTCCGCTTGTACGGCTTGAGCACCAACGGGAGCTGAGCCCTGCCCTTTGGATCGCTGAGCAAAATAGGCCGCTGCACGATCATCGACTTTTTGCCAATCTCACTGGCAGGCACGGCAAGCTCAAATTCAAACGCGCGTACGAGGGTGAACAGGAGCGCTTTCATTCTATGTTCACAGTTTGGTTCGAGCTCAGTTGTCGGATCGCACATATGGGAACTTGGACTTACTCGACGAGGGAGAACCGGTATCCGATGCATGCTCTGGGCCCACTGAGGAAGGTCAACTGATTGCCCCACACACCTGGGATGTGTGAGACTGCCTCCGGAAGGCTTTGCCATCGTTCTGGCCTACAGTCGGAAATGCGACACGTAAGCGAACGAGGTAAGTCACTCAACGAAATACAACGTACTTGAACTCGCGCGCATCAGGTCCCCACAGTTCCTGCATCCGGTTGATCGCCAGGATAGAGATGAAGATTGGGTCGCCTTTGCGGATGCTGTTAGGCAAGGTAAGCATACCCATTGAATTTCCAATGGGAGACAGGCATACATGATAGAGTTGTGGACGACACCATATTTATCTGTGTATGGCTTTCCGACGGGCAATACATCGTCCTTGATCGCGATCCGCTGGGTGCCTGGAACGGGGGAGTGCACACGGAGGGTCTCTCTCACGACTGCGTCAAGATAAGGAAGCGCCATGAGCTCGTCCATAGATGGCGTCTCGGTGTCCACAGAAAGGAGTTCTTCCCGAAGTTTGGTCTGAATTTCAGGTGCGTTCGTCATGGCGTAAAGTGCCCAGGTAGTAGCCGCGCTATTTGCAACGTCGTCAAGTCCCAAAATGCCTCGGGAAGATGTGGTATCATACCTTGTAGTTTCATGGCCAGCAACCAGGAACGTAGGTACCTCTGGAAGAACGTGTCAGACCAGATACTCAGATCGTGGATAGGGAGAAACGCACGCGCTAACACATCTTCGTCAGACAACCTCTGGCTCTCGGGGATGTCGGTCGCCATGTTCGCCTTGACCAGCACCGATAACAAATCCCGACCATGCAAGCTGTTCCTCTCTATTTCGCCCTTTTCAGTCGCACTTGCGCGAGCGGCCGCTTTAGCACCCGATAGCAGTTCTTTGCCGATGCGTGCCATCGTGCGTTGCGCAACGTCAATTTTGCGTGCACGATCAGTAGGCTGTCACCCAGACCTAAGCGTGGACTCGTAGCACGAAAAATGTTCATGGTACTGACGAGGAGACGCAAGGGTGGGAGCCATGCTTGTAACACAGGGAGAATACTCAGTCTCTGAACCGATGCGAACATGGTCGCGAACGCCTCGTTTAGTTCGTTGGGTTTCTCGTTTGCATTGAGAGCATCAAAGTTGTAGTTGAAACCTAACTACAGTAAGTGGAACCCATTCGACAGCGGACGGGAGACATCTCACCTGCAAGACCGATGACATCAAGTGTCGCTCTATTCAACCATGGCACAACATCGAGACGGGCGCCAGTGGTAGTTCCAGCAGGATCATTGGCAATCTCAGCCGATAAGATATCACGAAGCTATGATGGATATAGTGTGTGATTTGCGTGGAAATAAATTGGAGATTACATACCCGGACAGCTTTTGCGAGAAAGATGTCTGTGAGCGCCCGAACTTGTGCCGGACCAAATGCAGGGTTCTAAACGCCGATTCAATGACACGGATGATGCATATCTGCAAGCGTTCTAATCACCATGATGCGTCGCTGTTTGGACAATGGATTCGTGAGCGTCAACCAAGACAAAGAGAAAAATGAATGCCAACCTGCTGGCGATGCTGATCACCTTCAGCGAAAAGGACCCCTACAACTCTCGGTTGACGTGCGCAAACGGGAGCTATGTGAGGACGTAACTCACCTTCTCCAAAGAGCTGGGATAAGTTGTACCTAACCTGGGAGGGCTTTTGGTAGACAGTGGTATGGGTGAGAACATGATTGATGGCCCGAGTGTCCATAGTGAACAGTCGGTTGCTCTAGAAGACTACCGTGTTCAGCATCGTGAATGTGGTCTTAGCTGACCAGCGTACGGAGAATAAACCCTTATATTTCAGCGTGCTCCCGTACTGTTTCACCCATTCTTCATGGAGCACGGAGTTCTCCTAGAAACGGGTGAGAACGGTATGGTTAGTCGAGTCAACGTATCATGATGACAGCGATGACCTACAGCATTCCAAATGTCTCGCACATTACCATAGATCCAGCTTGTTCCCTTGGGACCACGCAGGTGGCGTATAGGAGACGACAATTGTTGATACACGAACTGGAGGAACTTCCAGAGTCCAAAGGCGCTCACAGAGGCAAGCGCAGCGAGTAACAGCTTTCCGAGTGGGATCATGACGTCGTGGCGTCTAGTTTAGGGGATGGAGGTACTGTGTAGTCTGTGTGATGAGAGCGATCAGTCTGAGGGATATTTATTTATATGTTGCACTCTTCCTCGTACCCGACCATTTATAGGTCCAGGATGAGCACAGCAGTTTGGAACACGCGTAATCTGATGCCGTCGGCGGTTTGGCGCCCTTGGCAAGTTACACGGAATGTACTGACAGACAGACGCATACGTCAGTTCTGTTGCGTGTCTCGGCCGGAAGCGCATGTTCCCCCTTGCCGTGCTCAGGCTGGCGTCATCTTCGGGATCAATTCAAAAGCCGAGGTGGCCCTGGTGGACAGGGGCAGCTTCGGACTTGGTTCAAACCAGGGGTGTGATCGCTCGCTGGTGGTCTTGACTGGCACCCACGCTTGACAATGCAAACACTAGTATCGCGTCCTCCTCGACGAGTCTGTGGTTCGCAACGCAGCGAAAATGTGATCTGGAAAAGCGGCAGTTATTATATAAGACTAAATTCAAACTCCGACTCGGCAAAACTGTAACGCCAGCCTAGTCATATCAATCCTGCTTTCGAAATTCTATCATTTCTCGTACATCGCTCATAACAAATAACCCGTGCTCCCGCGGCGCGCTCCATCAATTATCCTAGTACTCGATGAGCCAGTCTGTTTTGGACGAGGAGCCTACTGTCCGACTCTCCTTCGATGATGTTCCTGGAACTTGAATCCGTTGGCGAATGGCCAGGCTGATCCGAGTCCTCCGAGGATTGAACGGGAGGCATTGAACAGACGAGCTGAGGGTTATAGAAGGAATACACGGATCAACTCACCAGAGTTCCACGACATAGTATCGTCACCCACAACAGATTCCCAGAGGATACATTGTTCATGCTTATTGTTTCAGTGCTACGTAGAGGTTATTGACTGTCATTTGGACATGATGGTTATAGGATAGTATACGAACAATTATTCACGTCATTCACTTGCCAGTGACATCGGCCAAGTTCCCTCCAGCAGCTCTCTCGATCGCCTTGACCACCGTCTCCAACCGCTTCTCCATCCCTCCATCCTTTTGCTTCTGTTTTCCCCGTCGACGACCACCACCGCTCCCACCCTCTTCTTCCTCTTCCTCCACATCCGCCATCCTCGTCCGCTCGACCATAAACTCGCCCACAAACCTCGCCACCGCCTCCTCCCCCACTTCACCATGTGCGCGATTCCCCCAACGCCACTCGCACGCCTGCGGATTTTCCTCGGAATTCCCTTGTGTGGCAGAGACCCGTCCACGGCGTTTACCCGTGGATTTCGTATCGCCAAGACGGACGCAGTCAAGGTAGCCTTGCCGGACAAGGTGTTGGAAGAAGGTGTCTATGGTCACGGAGCGCTGAGTGGATTGGGCGTTGGAGGGTATGGTGCCACCGGGCGGGATACGGAGGCGCTTTAGGTTGGCTTTGAGGTCCACTAAACGACGGCACGGCGACACCATACCGACAGTCAGTAAAGGCTAAGCCAGATAGCGCGAAGACGCACATTCAGAAATGGCCCGTCCATTGACCAAGATGAGCACGAGAATGACGTGGAGCAACCCCAGTGCGGCGAGTTGATCGGCGGTGCTCCACGCGATGATACTGCCATAGTTGCGGGGCATGTCGTCGTCATCGTCGTCGTTGTCGGGGCAATCGGCGAGTTCTTCTTCGAGGAGACGTTCGTCGGACAACGCGGCTTGCTCGATGATGATCGTGTCCAAAGTTGAGCGGAGGATGTACGTTTTAGAGCCTGCCGCAGTTGCTGAGGGTCGAGGAGTGGTTAGAACAAGGGTGATGAGGCTGAGGGAAGGGGAGGGAACAAACCCTTTTTCTTGACACCGGTAGCGTTTTGGAGGTCCTCGGCGGGATCTTGGTCACGATAGTTGCGTGCTTGGAGTTCAACGAGTTCCATGGCAAACGTTTTGCGTAGGAGAACCTGTGCCTTGAGTAATACAGTATTAAACGAGCGGGTGTACGAGCCGAGGACTAGACGTCTCTTGAGAGAGTTGGACGAGTGTGGTGAGACGGAGACATACCTTTTTTGTTGATGTCCTCGCGACGCAAGGGGACGCGTTTGTGCTCGGAGAAGAGTGCGAGCCGAACTAGATCGCGTGCTTTTTTGTCTAGGTGCTGGTGGGAAAGACGCGCATGAGCGAGTGGTACGCCACCAAACACGTATTAGACTCACGTCGTCGTCGCCATCCGTGCGTTTACCTTGTGTCGCGTTGACGTCCATATCGACGTCTGAATCCATGTTGGGGCTATCGTTCTCGTTGTCATCGTCTTCTTGCGGGTCTGCACGTCGTCCCCGCGTGCGTTGCGACTGGTACTGAGATGGCTGAGGGTCCCGTTGGGATCGACTGGGTCCAGCGCGCGGCATCGTGTAAATTAGAGGGACACGCGTGACAATGTGACCGTGACGGAGCGCGTTTACAATGTCACACGGCCCGATCTCCGAAGGCGATGGTCTGTGCATGAAAATTACACCGTGCAGCGTTTTCGTCTGCCTCGGGTTGACGAGCGATACCTTCCTGTCCAGGAGAGACTACCAGCACAAGTACCAGCATTGGCGCAAGTTTTTCTTGAATATTCCGGGTAGTTGATCTTTCTGCAGAAAGGTTTTATGATCAGCCCGCCCACCTATGTGACCCTCGTCGAAACACTCCAATGTTAGAACACGACATCAGCGCCCCGTCCCTCTTGTGTATGTACATATTCGGCTCACGTCCACCATGCTCCACACGCTGAAGCGCAAGGTCTACTATAGTGGCAAATAGGATGTCTTGCCATCGCGCTGGCCGTACTATTCCGTGTCTGTAATGGGAGCGGTCATTTCCACTCCTCGCCAAGATGGACGTGTGGGCATCCGTCATGCTGGCTCTACACCCCTGCAGGTATATTCCAAAATTCCGATACACGGGCGGGGTACGGTAGGAAAACAACTCAAGTTCGAATACCACAGATGCGGCGTAGGTAGACTGTGGTTTCTGGTGAGGGGGACAACGTAGGCGATGGAACAGGGGAAGAGCACCTGAACTACACGTTCGTGGTACGAGTTCAAGTTAGTACTCGGGTATCGATAATGTCATCCTCCGAGCGCCTGGTACCTAACGCCTTCTTTCCTCTGCCACATCAAACATACGCCTTCTTTCCTCTGCCACATCAAACATGGACCCGAGACGGAAAGACAATCTCTATATGAGTATATGAGATGGCCATTTCCAACAAGCAGCAAAGAAGTGACGTGGCACAGGGTGGCACTAGGCAGCGACATGCATTGTTCGGGTACGTCGAGGGTGGTCCGATCATGCGCCAATGTGGCGCCACAGAGGTCCGTCGTATATGCACTAGTAATTCCTGCCCGAAATTAAACGCGCCGACGTACATACATGTCGTACTGATCAGCGACGTCGATGCACGTTCATATCCTAGACCGTCGTACCTAGTCTAAGTGCAGACGCACGCAAGATAGAAGACGCCGACGCTCGGCGTCACGGATCACGATAAATTATAATATCAATCGTGATGGATCCTCCATATCGCCCTCGTTCGAGCATGCCTTTTTTTCTTCGCTTCTCGTTCCATTCTGATCGTTGATGGATTCCGAGTGTACTTTGTGCAAATGGAAGGGCGTTTTCTATATTCGTACTTGTCAACATGTGAATGTGCTTGCCAGGCAGGTCAAAAGTGGCATCGCACTTTCGAAGTGGTTCGGTCAACGCAGCGATGGCAAGACCCAAGGGAGTGACAAGGATTCAAAGTCGGCCATGCCGTTTCCGATCTGGCGAACTTGGATAGAGACGATAACCACTCGGACCTGGGGTGAGGTACAGGTGGCGCTCTTAGTATCATTGTCCAAATACGCCGTTGGCGTCCAAAACATTGTGCCGCATCAAGGAGATATTTTTGCTCCTGAAAGCTTAATTTATATACATCAGCGATTGAATTATAATATTACTGTGAGCGACAAGTACGCGCTTGTATTAATCTTGCTACTAGTATGACGAAGCGGCTTCCTATTCATAAACATCATGGCATCTAGGTAGACAAACGAGGGGTCGCGTCTTCTGGTTTCTGGGTTCTTCGACGGGAGCCTATCCCCTACTTCCTGTTTCCTGATCCCGATTTCCCATCATCGATTTTTCTGGGCGTGCCTGACGATAAGGACGCAGAGAATGGAACGCGCACATGTTCTCTTGCAAAAGACTATCCAATACAGTTGGGAACATTCAAGCTCGAGTCCGGTTTGGCCCGAATGGTGACAATTGTAGCTGTCCATCGACGCCTCGAGGTCAACGCGTCTCGTTTCCCCTGTCGGACTCGGTGACGAAACTGCACAACAGATTTCTATGCGGATGACCGCCCGTGTCAGCCCAAGGGCTACCCCTGAGCGCCCATGAACTGATTAGACGATCGAGGCCAGTCATAGACATGGTGGCATCCATGCATGCCTCGAAGTTCCAAGTTCGTTTGTGCTCGTTCTGTTTGTTCGTTCGGGCTTGGATCAGAGCATGTCTCGTTTGTCCGAGTACGCCGCGGTGTCGCCGGCGTCAAGTTCAGAAAGAAGTGTGTACGGGCTCTGGTATTTCCTGACTGGATCTTCTCTACACATTCAGCCACGAGTCCTTGGCCAGCGGGCCACGATAGGAACGCCTTGGAGGTGGAAGTTGGGGCGGAAGGAAGAACGCCACATGCAGAATCGCTCAGGAGTAGGGGGTGACTTCTTCGCTACGATAAACAGCCGTCCCGGACGCGGTCGGTCATTCCTCTTTGTTTTAGGAACGCAAAACGGAGGCAAAGCAGGGCACAGACCGTGTCGGGGAGGGTATATAACCTGAGCCCTCCTCCCCTCCTCCGTTCTTCAGGCTCATTGCTTCGTCTGCCTTGCCATCCACCGCTCGCATTCTCTGCTTACTCGCTCGCCATTTTACCTGTTTCGATTTGAAAGAAGTCATGTTCGCTCGTGTTTTCAAATCCACTGTCATCGTGTCGGTCATCGCGTTCGTCGCGGTCGCGAGGGGTGTCCCTACCTCGACCAGCAACAGCCAATGCAACAACGGCAGCCTGCAATGCTGCAACAACATGATGAGTGTATGTCCCAGCCTACCTCCGACGCCCATGATCTGACGCGTTGATGGACGCTTTGTAGTCGACCACCGCCCAGGAGACAGGCCTCGGTGGTCTCCTCGGTCTCCTCGGTCTCAATTTGGGGAGCATCGTGGGTGATATTGGGTTGGAATGTACGCCGATTAACGTGATCGGTGTTGGGAGTGGGGCGAATTGTAACCAGCAGGCGGCGTGTTGCACCGGCGAGACGCAGGTAAGTCAAGTTCGGATGCGTCTCCGCGTCGATGGGTTTGACTGACGCGAACTTGATACCAGAACGGTTTGATCAATGTCGGGTGCAGCCCCATCAATTTGGGCTTGTGAGGGTGATACACAGTGCTTCTGGAGTCGTCTTGCGTACGGACAGTGTGTTGGCGTTGAGAAAGAAAAAAGAAAACCACATACATTTTGATAGTGATCGTCTTGTTATTTGGACTGCTAGTCTGAGCATGGTGTAATACGCATGTTTCGTGTGAGCTCATTGTGCAGCTGAGTGACCTAGTGCGTTGAGTTGTCTGAGTTTGTAATACGGTTGTTATGACCAAATTTTTTGACTCTCTGCCAGGCCCATGGCGGTGATGAGCAATCTCCTCCGCTACGTCGCCCCGCTCCACCTCCAACACCGCCGCATCACCCTGCGCCATGTCTTCATCACCCTCGGCATCTCCGCCGTCCTCTCCACTCTTTACTATGCTTGGCTCAGACGAGAAGAGGTCTTTTTCGGCTCGACGGACGTGCTTTTCTGGCCGCCAGAGACACCCGAAATTTGGGCCGAACGGGCAGCACAGGTCAAGGAAGCGTTCCGACATGCATATCGTGGCTACGAACAGCACGCGTTCCCGCACGACGAGCTTCTCCCCGTGTCCAACAAGAGCACCGACAAGTGAGTCCTCCTCCCGCCAACACACGAGGGTCGAGGGCATGTCGCCGTCGTTGACCTCGTGTGCCTAGTTTCAACGGATGGGGTGTTACCCCCATGGATTCCCTCGATACGATGCTCCTCATGGGGTTGCAGGACGAGTACACACGTGCGCTCCCAGTCATCAGTAATACCAATTTTTCATTGCCATCCGTGAGTCCTATCCTCCTCTTTCCCTCCCGCCGTTCCGTTCAGCACCCGTCCTTAGAATACCCATGTCCCCTTTTTCGAAACCGCCATTCGGTACCTCGGTGGATTGCTCTCTGCGTATGCGATGTCCGGTCACGATCTCTTGCGAGACAAGGCAGACGAACTGGGGACCAAGTTAGCACCTGCGTTCAATACCACCAGCGGATTTCCTGGTTACGCAGTCGATACCTACAGGCCAGCTCAATTGATGTTTCCGCTTCGAGGTCGTTCCTGAACGTATCGCTTTGTTCTTACAGTGGAAAGAATCTCACTTTTACTGCCGGCATTCTGGCGGAAATAGCGTCCTGTCAGCTGGAATACGCATACCTGGGCAAGATCACGGGGAAAAAGGAACACGTCGATCACGTTTGTGGTTTATTGTTGTTCCAACTCTGAGTTGGAACTAATACAGCTCTACAGGCGACCTTGATCACAGATATGTTGTATACTGCAAATCTCAATGGATCCGGAGGAATGTATCCCACGCGATGGAATCTCAATACAGGTGTTCCATCTGACCGTGAGTCGCTCGCTGCTTGCCCCCGCAAACGATCGACATACCACTGAGTAGACCACCTCTCCGTCGGTGCCCTTGCTGATAGCGGGCACGAATATACCCTCAAACAATTTCTACTGACCGCACGTACAGACAAGCGCAATCTAGAGATGTGTCCGTTTCCCGTACATACCTGTAACCACTGATACTGATGCTGATTCTCCGTCCTCACACACAGACCTCCGATTCACTTCGTACGTCATCAACAACCTGCTTTTCCTCACTCCCGAACGTCATCTCCTCTACGTCACCGACGCATTCATGTGGAAACGCGCGGTGACCCCCTCTCACCTCTTTGAACACCTCGCCTGCTTCTTCCCTGGCCTCCTCGCCCTCGGCGTACACCTCCTCCCCCTCAACCACCTCGATGTCCTTGGCATCAACGTCACCGCGCTCGCCGACGACATGTTACCCACTGACCGCTACGCCTTTAACGAGCTCGCCAAGTTTAACCTGGCGGACGTGCATTTATGGGCGGCGGAAGGGCTCGCGCAGACGTGTTATCTGACCTATGCGGATCAGCCGTCGGGGTTAGGCCCCGAGATCGTGCGGATGGACGTCGAAGAGTTGGGCTCAATAAGGTGGATGGATGCGATGCGTGCTTGGAAAGAGGGTCGAGATGGTCGCGGTGGGCGGTGGAGAAGAGCCCCGATGGGAGGGTTGGAAGATGCGCCCCCACCGGGCATTGGGGATATGAAACCGTGGACGAGTCCTTTGGATACAAACGTGACGGTCGAGGAGCTGGTGCGGCCCGGGCGGCGTAAAGGCAAGGCGAGTACATTTGGGAGGGACTATTTAATTCAAAACAAGGCCTATTACTTGCGGCCCGAGGTACGTGGCAGGAGGTTCCCGTGTGGTATCCGTGTTTGCCATGCTGATTGTTCTTCGTTTTGGTTGCGTAGACGGTCGAATCGTTTTATATCCTATGGCGAACGACCGGAGACGTGAAATGGCGCCATCGTGGTTGGCGCGTCTTCCAAGCCATCGAACGTTACACCAAGACCGCCTCGGGGTACACGAGTGTCGACAATGTCAACACCGCACATCCAACCCCGTTAGACGCGATGCCGAGGTGCGTCCCCTACTTTTTACGAGTTCGCGATCGCATGGTTTCTCAATGCCCCACTTCTAGTTACTTCTTGGCTGAAACGCTTAAATACCTCTATCTCTTGTTCTCGGACGAGGATCCTCTGCCCCTCAACAAATGGGTCTTCAACACCGAGGCACACCCGCTGCCCGTATTTGAATGGTCGGCGCAAGAGCGGGAGACGTATGGCATCGTGTGATTTGATCTATTGTATACTCGTACTGGACGTTAATTGCTGGCACCGTCGACCGGTGTCTTGGGTTATTGGGCGCGCTGATCTATTACTGCATCACCGTTTTTTTTTCAAATATATTTCCTTATTTCTCGATCGATCGATCTCTTGGACACGGTTTTGTGTCGTGCAGTTTGCGTGCAGTCGTTACAGTGCGTCACTCTGGGTGGTCGGAGGAATTTAGTCGCGTTGTAAGGAGCAGAATCGTCTCACACACGACGCATATTTACGTCCTCCAAGTTTACTCAGAGGTCCTAAAAAAGAGAAAGCATGAATACTTGTTCGTCCATGACATGAATATTCACCTTGCAAGGCACCAAACAAAACAATGTCGAAAAAAGTGTTCGGATACCGGGAGTCGAACCCGGGGCTGCTGTGATCAGAGGTTCTGACTTTGCCTTTCCTGAAAGACAGCCATGTTAGCCGTTACACCATATCCGACTTAAAATCTAGGTAGTGTCCATCTTTCTTAGCGTGCAAAATTCTGGGTACCACGACCCTTCTTCAAGTCGCATTTTGCGTTTTGGTTGTACAAGCATCCGACTCTGTTGAGTGGGCTTCCGTCTGGGGACATGATAAGCTCATTGGTCCTCACCGCTGCGCCCGAATCCGTGATTTGTGACCTACAAACGTTGACGTCATCATGTCAACCCGACGACCTCCAAATCCACTGCCACCAACAGGAACAAGTAACAACCAAACGTTACATCAATCTAGAGGGCCGACATACGGAGGAATACGAGAGAGCATGCAAAGTTAAACTCACTACCCCAAGCGTTCCTGCAGGGCGGTCTGTCATCGAACGACATATTAGCCAACTTGAACATAAGTACTGGCACCCTTTTCTTTCCCAATGCCCCAATACCCCATCCGAAGGGGTGGTATGCATGAAGGCAGTTCCAACATTGACCGAGGGTGAGGATTTGAGGCGCTGATCTGGCACAACTCTGATCTCTGGGATGTTTTGCAAAGTACCATCGTCGACGGCGCTACTAGTATGAAGACGTCATGGCTTTGCGTAGGCCCGGTTACGTGCCTCGAAATGCTTTTCCTCCCATAATATTAATTTCCTCAACCAGCTGTTCTTCGAAAGAGGTCCACAACACGTCGGATCGTTCTCAGCCCGGGGATAAGATCCACTTCTTTGGTCCACGACAAACTCCTTCAGGCAGGTGGTTTCGATCCCTCGTTTATCACAATCGTTAGTACCTTTTTTTCCGTGCCTTTTTGTCAGTGACTAGCAGGTAGGTTGTTCCTGCTCTCAGAATAGCACTCGAACTCCACTCACCCCTGGCAACGATCTTTTAGCCACTTTCAAGACATTTACAACTCCTAATGTCGGCGGCTTACCAGAAGCCCTACCCAAAATTCTGGCGAATTACCGCAAGCTGATAGGACGGAAGAATGTCCTCTCCATCATCCAGTCATCCGGCACGTGTACTTGTTTGCTCCGGCGCTCACCCATCCCAGTCAGCCCATTCTCACTGATGGCGCACGCCCACTCACACGCCGCTGGTCTAGATGCCGATTAGGAACATGGAAAAACGGCATGTACATTCTCACCCATTCAACCCTCTCACTCGCACTCATACATGTAACCCAGGGGTATACCCGGGTCGAGTGCGGGTGAGACTCCTGACCCTGGGGATATGCCAGCGCCGCTGTTAATGTCGTATGGTGCGTTTTTGAGTTACGTTGGGCGTTGAAGATTTTCGTCCTTAGCTAACGTCCTCAGCACGATCACTGCTGGCAACGTTCAATGTTCATTGGGCCATCACTCCCGGAGTTGCCATCAAGTGGTACAACCTCCTCCAGTGTGTTTGACTGGCTAGCACATACGGAGATCATATGATATGCCCGTACAGTGATTTCAAAATGCTTTGTAAGGGGAAGTACTGAGACATTCACAACAGTGGAAGAAGGCATTCTATGATTTTTTTTTTCGTGCGCCACTTTGTGATAGGTCGTGACGACACACACCTGGCGAGCATCAGCTAGCAAGGATAATCAAGTTGAGCTTGTAGGATGTCAGCATAAAAGAAAGTCCTGACGTATGTCATACAAGCGAGTTGCCAGTGGAGCATATCACTTTGCAGTGGAGCCTTCCGCGAGAGCTTGGACTGCACGAATGCATGGGATGTGGCTGGCTGGACACTACTACGCAGGTTGTGTGTCCCTCCTAGGATCGCTCATCGCAGTCGTGGGTAGAAGAAACCCACTGAGAGTCACCGCGGATATCTGCCGCCATGCCTGGGCCTGGACGTCCACGGCGGTGAATCTAGTGGATGTGACTGGTTGGGTTGAAGTGCGTGCAGAGGTGCCGAGCCGCCGGCGCGGACTGAAGTCCTATTGACACTTGGCTCCAGACTCACTGGGATCCATACCGCCAGCCAATGGGAGCCGTCGTGCTTGCTCGTTTGCCCGTTCTGGTGGTCGTCGTCCATTTTTCCTGCGACGACTGGCGTTCTTCGTACCAGGTTTGTTCTGGTTCATGCACACAGCCCGAGGGCAGCGCGTGTGGCCACTTCTCCTGTGCTGGCGGCGATCCGGGCACGCTCACCGAGGAACACAACACGCCGGTGCTCAAACTTTTCAAACCTCCGACAGGAATTGCCCCCACGGTCCAGGTTTGGCTGGACTCCCACTACAAGGTAGCCTACTCTCGAGGCTCGGGGATTCCAACTGCCCGGCGAACATCTGCGATTACATAAGCGAATATATCCTCTTCGCCGTCGAAGACGGTAAACGTATGGGCGCAACTGCATCCATAAGCAGAGATGTAGGCTGCCATTCTTGGGTATATACCCCCGGAAATCCCGGATCGCGGCAGAACTGCATGGGTTGGACCTGGCCTGGGCCAGGTCAAACCAGGGCTTTCATGCGAGGACAGGCCCCGCCAAGGCAGGGCGTTCAGAGGTCTGGCCCTATGATAACATAATTACTCCAACCGTCAGTTCCTTCTTTCCTCATATGTCCGCATCCTGCTACTCACGTCATGGTCGGGTCATGATGCATGATGGTCCGTATGTTATGGAATCCGTCTGTTACATTTGGCGTTGTGCTATCTTGGGAGATATGCCCGCACGGTAGAATTGAAAGCTATATAAACTGTCGGGCCCCAGTCGAGTGTTATCCCCAGAAGTATGTCGACCACTATTGTCTCTAACCATCTCGCGCTCGGTGATGAGGTCACCGAACCACCGCCAGTTCTCTCCACCTCATTCATCCCGCCACCTAAGCCCATTGCTCACCACGGTTTGCTTATCCAGGCGATCAACGCTGGAAAGTCTGTAGTCACTGTCGCCGGTGCCCAGGTGAAAAACCCATCCGTGAGTATTTGGAGGGCCTATCACTCGCACATATATACTCATCGTTTCCAGTCAAAGGATGATACCCCCGGCGAGTTTGTGGTGCAAGGCGTCATTAACCTCTGGGGAAACAAGGATATTACTGCAGAGTTCGACGTCTGGCACGGTTCTCCACCCCCAGGTGTCACTGTTGGATCCGCTGTGCCCTCCGTTCAGCGCGCTACTATCAAAGGCGTCATTAAACTCTCTCAGCTCATCCCGTCACTCAAAGAAACATTGCTCGGCCAGGATCTCAGTCTCCAAAATGTTTCTATATACCACCAGAACTACCTTTACGATCCGACCAAGAATGTTGGGTATGACCTCGAAGCCGATCTGGATATCAACTTGTCATTGGGATCGTTATCGTTGTCTTCTGTTTTATCAAAGATCTTGACCGTCAAAGAAACCACAGTGCATATCCACGCGAACCTCGGTCCCGATCAGACTTGGAATGGTGTTCCAAAGCTCAATACGTTGACCATCGAGGGTTCATTCGTCGGACACGTCTACACCCCTACCCCTGGT
>MU130863.1:0-10394 GCA_015039435.1 Imleria badia
AAGCGGTCGACTATATTGTCGTGTGTCTCACCACTGCCCCCGAACCTGGTCTGGTCTCGCTCCGCTTAGACGATTGTGCCCTTCGTCCAAATGCGCTCGAAGCGCTCGGTGAGTGCCACCTTGCTCACACATCCACTCGGACCTGACATATGCCTTCCAGCGCGCGTGGTCCGGACATCCTCGTTGCGAAATATATCCCTCCGACATAACAAGATCACAGGAACGGGCGGTGGTGCCGTCGCGCTCGCTCTCATGATCCGTGACTACCCTGACATCGTAACTGGCCCTACGACTGGCACCCCTGCGAGTCCATCCTCCGCCGTATCACCCGCATCCTCTATATTCATGTCTCCACCCCCTTCGCCGCTTCCGAACACTACGCAACTACCCCCTCCGATGCGCACAGGACCCATACCCCCACCTCCACGTCACCCATCTGTCCTCGGCCCTCAAACGACCTACACACCATATATCCCCCGATCGAAACGCGCTGCCACTGCCGCCGCAGGGACACAACCTCCAAATCCCCTCTCTGCGACTGGCCAGCCCGTGCCGATCATCACGTCCAACTCGCATGGTGGTGTGACGACACGACATCCCGCTCCAGCCCCCCCCAAGACCGAGGCTGTGGGTGCGAATGGGGCACCAGGGCGGTACGACGATGGACCGAGCGCGGCCCTGTTGGACAAGGTACGCGCTCTGGACACGTTGCCCCGATTAGGTGCCCTTCGGACGCTCGATCTCAGGGGCAACGATCTTCGGGTAAGTCGTACTTCGCACCCTGTGTTGAGCGATCTCGTCTTGATATGGTATGGACGCTCATTAGTCTGGGGTGACGTACCTCGCACAAGTGTTGAAGCGGAATCGGACGTTGAAGGTGCTCAATCTGAGCGAGAACAAGCTAGACGTGCAATGTCTCGTGGCGATTGCCGAAGCTCTCGTACGTTTTGTTTTGTTTCTCTTGTCTTATCATTGCTTCGTGCTCAGCCTCGAGGGTTAGAAATACAATCTGTGTTTGGAGACGCTGGATCTCAGTCGAAACCCCTGTTCGGGGCCCGCTCTCGAAGGCGTAAGTTCTACTCCCTCTCCTTTGCACGTGCCGTTCGCCTACTAACAACATCCTTCTCAAGATTCAATCGTTGCGTACCGCGTTTACCCTCAACACTGCCCTCAAGCGCCTCTTTCTTTCCTCGACACAACTAACCTCTGCAGGTGCCATCGCCCTCGCCGAGTTCCTTCCCGAATCCACCTCCCTCCTGCACCTCGACCTCACGGTGAACAACATTGACCTCGCGGGCGTCATGGCACTCAGTAAAGGCCTCAAAGCCAACCACGTCATGCGTTGCCTAGATCTCAACATCCCACCCGATAACGACGAGTTTGCCAGCATTTGTCGGGATATTTTGAATACGTGCGTGCGGAATACGGAGGAGGCGGAGAGGGCGGCGCGGGGTGGGAATGGGAGTGGGAGTGGGCAGGGAGATGACGGACAGCACGGGACGCCGACGAGCGGAAAGGGATTGGGGAAAGGTGTGTGGGGGTTGATCGAGGAGAGCGAGTTGGCAAAGTCGATTCGGATGGGGGATGGGATTCATGGCAAGGTAGTGTGTGGTTTCTTCGCTCGCTCGTTTAGAGGACGAATGTACTGATCGGTTTTCTCTCCGTTAGACAGATTTACTGTCACGTGCAGAGGCGCTGCTGGGCCAGATCCAGGCTGAGATCGAAGGGGACAACAACCTTTCGACTTCCCAGACGCGTTTGGTCAACGTCCACCCTCCCAGCGCCAGCGCCAGCCCGAGTGCGGTATCGGGGACCGGAACAGGAACAGGAACGGAACAGGAGCTGATCTACAAGGCACACGAGACGGTCGAAGCCCTGACGGTCCAGATCCAATTGGGCGCGACGGCGGCGGATGAGTCCAAGTTGGAGCGCCTTCTTGTGTTGTGCGATCAGCTCAACGGGGGGATCGACACGCTCGCATCGCGCGTCGCGCGTCGGTCGCGGCCGCACGGCCTCGGGTTGAAGGTCGACGGGCTCCTCGGTCCCGTCGCTGGCAGTGTCAGCTTCCGTGGCGCGGGTGCGGGGGACACGCCGGGGCACGAGGACGAGGAGACGACACCGCTGACGCCGCGCGTGGACAAGGGCAAGGGGCGGGCGGAGCCGGAGCCAGAGGAATCCGAGAAAGTGTTGAGTCCTACGTTCATGATCACTGAATCCGAGGACGAGGATGAAGACGATCATAGATACCTCGATGTGGAGGAGGGTGACGAGGTGGCCGTGCAGGCGACGTCGCCTACGGATCGGTACGTTCCCATCCACGGGGTGATGTTGATATACTGACGGTTAGATTGGGTTTGTGATTGGGATGATAGGTCAAAGAGCTGGGTCGAGGAAGAGGGCGAGATATTCCGCAAGGGCACGGTACTGCTCGGTCCTGAAGAGATGGAGGGGGAATACGCGGGTGAGGACCTTCGACGCGAGGTACGTCCCACCTTTCTCTTCCCACCTCTCGCCCAATCTCCCAAACTCACCACCCTATCCCACAGCTCCTTGAAGCAATGGTCGAACGCCCACCCCCGCGCGGCATCATCGACGACTTTGGAATGGACGCCGGCATCCAAGCGGGATCGTATGACGACGTTCCGTCATCGCCAGCACCCGCACCTGCGCCTGCACCACGGCCATATGTCTCGTCGGGTGGGTCGCCGTCGCCTTCCCCGATCTCGCCGACGTCGCCGCGTGCGAATGGGGCGGGGAGGGCGTTTCCGCTCTTGAGGGGTGCGCCATCGTAATGTATGGGGACATTGTCATTGTCATATACTCGGGCTGGGGCGGGGCTGGTCGGTGTCGCAGATCGGCGTGTGCATATTATAATATATGTGCTGCATACTATCAAGTGCGCGGTAGGGTCATGGCACGATGGCAAAACAAAGTTGCCCAGACACAACAACGTATGCATGGAATTGAATAGGTCTGCTCTGACTTTATGAACTGGACCTAGTCCGACTTTGGAACGCTGGGGTAGATGCTAGTTTAGAAAAAGGTTCTTGTGTTCAATTCGACGATATACCCAGGTTGTGAAGTCAGTCAGTCCGACTCAGTCGGGTACCTAGCACTACCTCATCGAAGTCAACGGGGGCAGAACTCAGTGAATGATGAGTTGTGCTACTACTACACCAGATTCGTCGATTAAACCCCGGATCCAACCTGAAGCTCTCCTCTGACCCTGAGTCAGGCTCCGCATCCGAAAAGTCCTCCCACCGTGACTCGGACACATCTCAGTCCATTGTCAGAGTCCAACCAAAATTCGAGCACCCTGCGCCACAAGGACAGCTTGAAGCTGTACAACATGGCAGACTAGTCTTCCCAGTTCTTCCCTAGGACCCAAGAGTCGGGATGAAGACAGTCGTTCACCCTCCACTATGGTGCCAGACCAACCCGGCCAGAGCGGTAGAGCGTTGACTCGAAGTCGGAACTGGAGTACTGACCCTACATCAGTCGTCGGTTCATCGGGATCGGCGTTGCCTTGAAAAAGCCACGTTGCAGCTCCATGAACTGCCCTTGGAAGTCGAATGCTGCCAGGCCACACGTGGAGAAGGTTCGATTTGCTGTGGAAGCGAGCGTGGACTTAAAAGTGCTAGTAGTACAGGTACGTCCCTCGCTCCATACTTCTACAACCCTGTTTCACCGTCTAACCAACGATGGGCAGCTGCTTAAGCAAAAAACATGAACGACCACATTTAACGTCGGGGGCGTCTGGTGCTCTGACTGTGAGTTTCCATACCTTGGATCGAGTCTATCAACTAACACATCCTTCAGCCCAACGAACAAGCGCTCGGCATCCCTGAGCCCTCCCCCGAATGTGAGGAGCAGGAGCAAGGCGAGGAAAGCCCTGGACACGGAGATCAGCTACAGCATGTACCCTCTTTTCCGGGCTCTGGAACCCATACGGACGAGAACGAAGCAATGGTTGTTACGAGTATGAACCTCGTTTTTCTACACAGTTTGAAAAGATCGTTAATGACAAAGTAGGTATCCGAGCGACAGATGTCGCTCTTGGCCTTAGACGACTCCCCGCCGGCTTTTACATCGTGGTGCATCACAGTGACCTTGAATGGAGAACCGAAAATAAACGTTCGTCACTCAATGACGATGTTGTCGAATGGAGTGGGCCGATTCCAATGTGAGATCCCCTTCTCCAATTGGGTATGGTCCTGACGGAGTTTGCAGACCATCAGATATGTCCGCCACTGTTTGCATTGAAGTCTATGCATCCTTCGAGTTCCAGCCCATGTTGGGTGCTGGGGAGCAGCTGCGGGAATTATCCATCACCGTAGAACAACTACTGGACCACAGTGCAAAAGACGTTCGTGAGTGGGACAGAAGTTTACACAAAGATGTGGGTGCTCACCATGATAGTGTTTACCTTCCTCCCAAAGGATGGTGACATGGTATCGCCGTGTTCATCCATTTTGTTTACTGTGGAACAGCGGACGTGCGAGAACAGTGACTCATCGGCGTTGAGGGTCCTTGATCCTTATTGCGTGAGTGGCTGACTTGTGTCAACACGACCCTCATTAATCAGTGTATATCCGTAGTCAACCACAGAATCTCGAATCGAACTAGAAGAGGCAACGAACCAAGGCCACACCGCTCTCTCGCGTTACCGAAAGCACGGGGAAACACGGGATCTGTACTATTCTATTGAAGAGTTTGAGCGGGCGCTCAGCATCTGCCCGCCGGAACATCCTTGTCGTGCGGCGGCTCAATCAAACCTAGCAACGGCGAAATTGATTTTCTGTCAAGTGGAGGGCACGGATTGCTCCATCGAGGTCCCTCTTGGCCTGTATTTGAATGCACTTGCTGCCCGTCCTGTCGGCCACTTGGACCGGCCTTCCACGTTGGTTCAACTGTCCGCAGTGCATTTCGCGCGGTTTGAGAAGCGGATGGATGAAGTCAGGGGAGCACAGGCTGAAGCATTGCTGCACGAGGCGATGGAGATCGGCTCTACAGAGAGTCATGAAAAGCGAGCCGCGGCTTTCATGCTCCAGATGCATGCTGGACGTAGAGTGGGCCTAGTTCAGGCGGACGGCCAATCATTGGTGGGGCAGGATTCACACTTAACAAACGAGGACCGATGGGCTTTGGGTGTCCAGTTGTTGCAGCGCTTCCCACGGTTCGGTGATCTAGCTGACTTGCAACAAGCCATCACACTTTTGGAGGAATTGGTCGGGTCTACGTCTGTTGTGGATCACCACGGAGGATTAGCTAAACTCGGTGTGGCGTTATTGCATCGATTCAATCATCTCGGGGAATTGTGCGACCTCGAGCGCGCAATTTCAATGCTCAGGGACGCTGTTAACCTTACCCCTCGTGGTCATCCAGACAAATCTGGTCGTCTTAGCAACCTGGGAGCCTCCTTCAGAGCTCGTTTCATGCGCCTGGGGGAGCTGAGTGACCTTGAGCACGCAATTTCAACGCTCAGGGATGCTGTTGACCTCATTCCTCACGGTCACCTTCACAAGCCCACCTGTCTAACCAACCTCGGTACCTGCTTGGAAGCCCGTTTCCACCGTCTCGGGGAGCTCGGCGACCTGAAGGCCGCAATTTCGACGCACAGGGATGCTGTTGACCTCGCTCCTCATGGTCACCCTAACAAGCCTGACTATCTTAACAACCTTGGCACCTCCTTCAGAGTTCGTTTCGAGCGCCTCGGGGAGCTGAGTGACCTCGACGACGCAATTTCAACACTCAGGGACGCCGTTGACCTCACTCCTCGTGGTCACCCCGACAGGCCCCCCCGTCTCAACAACCTCAGCAACTGTTACACGAGTCGTTTCGAGCGACTCGGGGAGCTGAGTGACATTGAGCACGCAATTTCAATGCTCAGAAATGCTGTTGACCTCATTCCTCGTGGCCACCCAGACAAGCCTGGTCGTCTTAGCAACCTCGGTACCTCCTTCAGGCTTCGTTTCATGTGCCTCGGGGAGCTGAGCGACCTTGAGCACGCAATTTCAACGCTCAGGGATGCTGTTGACCTCATTCCTCACGGTCACCGTCACAAGCCTACCTGTCTTAACAATCTCAGCACCTCTCTCAGAGTTCGTTTCGAGCGCCTCGGGGACCTGGGTGATCTTGAGAATGCAATTTTGACGCTCAGGGATGCTGTCGACCTTACTCCTCATTGCCACCCCGATAAGCCTGGCCTTCTTAGCAACTTTGGCACCTCCTTGAGACTTCGTTTCGAGCGCCTCAGGGAGCTGAGTGACCTTGAAAACGCAATTTCAACACTCAGGGATGCTGTTGATCTCACTCCTCGTGGTCACCCACACAAGCCTCGCCGTCTTAACAACCTCGGTAACTCCCTCCTCAGCCGCTTCGAGCATTTGGGGGAGCTGAGTGACCTTGAGCACGCAATTTCAACATTCAGGCATGCTGTTGACCTCACCCCTTATGGTCACCCTGACAAGCCCAGCCGTCTTACCAGCTTTGGTGACTGCTTCAAATCTCGCTTTGACCGTTCCGGGGACCCAAGTGACCTTGAGCAATCAATTTCATTATATTCGCATGCTGCCTCTCACCCCATCGGCCCCATCAAGGTTCGATTTCAGGCATCACAAAATTGGATATCATGCGCTCGACGTATATGTCACCACTCTCTTCTCCATGCATATTCTATCGCGATTAATCTCCTCCCTCGACTCGCATGGATTGGACTCTCTCTCTCTCACCGCTACGATGAACTAAGGCGAGGTGCCGATGTCATGCGGGAGGCTGCCGCTGCCGCTTTGGACTCGGGACTCCCGGAAACTGCCGTGGAGTGGCTCGAGCAAGGACGCTCGATCGTTTGGGGGGAGCTCCTTCAACTCCGCAGTTCTTATGAAGAGTTGTCGTCGGCTCATCCAAACCATGCCCATAAACTTCAGGAACTGTCTGTTGCATTAGAGCATGCTGGTTCCACTCGCGAAAAATCCGAGTCTCCGCTCTTGGAACAGACTCAAAGTGCAGTGCATCGTGTTACAGAGTCATTGTATCAAGAGGCTGACAGACACCGTGCACTCGCTATCGAGCGAGATAAACTGCTCCAGGAGATCCGAGGCATTCCTGGTTTCGAGCAATTCCTCCTCCGCAAACAGTTCTCCCACCTCCGAGCTTCAGCACACACAGGACCGTTGGTCATACTCAACGCTGCAGAAAGCCGCTGCGATGCTCTGATTGTCCTTTCTGACGTGGATCATGTAATCCATATCCCACTTCCCACTTTCACGTTTCAGAGATCTGCGGGCCTTCAGAATATGCTGGTCAAATTGCTTGGTCACGCTCGTGTCATACGCTGTGACGATGACAGGGAAGGGGGACGTGCAACACTACGCGGCGTCAGCTGGGAGTCTCTCTTGTCTACCTTGTGGAATGATGTCGTCAGACCAGTCCTGGATGTCTTGGCTTTCTCAGTACGTGATCACATGTCACTTGAATTCGTCCATCCATCCATCTCCGAATAGGCTCCTGGGGATCTATCACGCATTTTTTGGTGTCCGACTGGCCCATTCGTGTTTCTTCCTATCCATGCAGCTGGTTTCTATGATACCCAACATTCGCGACCTGGGCACAAAGTATCTGACTTCGTTGTCTCGTCATATGTCCCAACTCTAAGCATTCTTGCGTTGTCACCCAATCCCAGCATGGCACCTAGCGGCGACCTCCGCCTCCTCGCTGTTGGTCAGCCACCCTCGGATGGCCAATCTCCGCTTCCGGGTGTAAACACGGAGTTGAGACACATCAGGCAGGTGATCAGGGATTCAACCTCGGCACAAACCACCCTCGTGGAATCCTCTGTTGGAACGGTCGAAGAAGTACTCACCCTGATGAAGGAGGCGGAGTGGGTCCATTTCGCATGTCACGGAATCCAAGACGGTGTGAATAGTGGACTTTGTCTCGCCGATCAACACCGCTTGAAGTTGCGTGACATCATCACGTTGTCTCGTCCTCGTGGTGGGCTCGCCTTTCTTTCTGCATGCCAGACGGCGATGGGTGACGAGCAACTCTCCGACGAGGCGATCCATGTCGCAGCAGGGATGTTGTTTGCGGGTTACGGGGGAGTCATCGGGACGATGTGGTCGATCAGCGATAAGCTTGCGCCAGATGTGGCCAGGGACGTATACGGGCAGCTCTTTCGCAACGGCACAAGGCCGGACTATAGGGATGCTGCGCGAGCGCTGCACGACGCTATTGGGCGCCTTCGAGAGAGTGGCACAGTACCATTTCATATTTGGCTTCCGTTCATCCATGTAGGTCTTTGAATATTGGGGCGCTCCGGCTGCCACGGTAATGTATACCCCTTTGGAGAGACCTTTAGCACTCGCACTTGTAATTTTTACTCGACAACGTTGATGATCGTTTGTAGAATGGATTAAGTACTACATTTGCCCTTGTGCACCATACCCCACTGGACTGAATTCTCGGCCGCTAGAGCTGCCAGAAGAGTATGGGTTAAGAGGGAGCTGACTGTAATCCAATTGCACGGTGACCCAATATTCAATATTCAATCCTGATCTCTCACGCTACTTAGTAGTCCCGCGAGTACTATGTAAAACCAACTGAACTAGCGCAAGGCCGGATTGTCGGGATGTTACACGAAGCTATTGGGCGTGTTCGAGAGAGTGGCACAGTACCATTTCATATTTGGCTTCCGTTCATCCATGTAGGTCTTTGAATATTGGGGCGCTCCGGCTGCCACGGTAATGTATACCCCTTTGGAGAGACCTTTAGCACTCGCACTTGTAATTTTTACTCGACAACGTTGATGATCGTTTGTAGAATGGATTAAGTACTACATTTGCCCTTGTGCACCATACCCCACTGGACTGAATTCTCGGCCGCTAGAGCTGCCAGAAGAGTATGGGTTAAGAGGGAGCTGACTGTAATCCAATTGCAAATGTTCCGACTCGGTGACCCAATATTCAATATTCAATCCTGATCTCTCACGCTACTTAGTAGTCCCGCGAGTACTATGTAATATGACGGTCAAAGTGCACAGTAATTCCGCGCGCACAAACGGGGTAGCGCGCGCAATCGAACTTTTGTTCACACAATAAATGTAACTCGTCCAAATCGTGACCATTACTCCCCGCGTGTTCGTACAGAAGACTATGTGCCTGTGTTAGGTTGTATTGTACGCAAGAAATCATTAACGAATGATGGGATTGGGGGTGCTAAATGGATAGATGTGCAACGACAAACTTGAAGGCATTGAAGGGGATGGAGATGTAGCAAGGAGGTCGGTACATTAGTTCCACGGGTTTCGAGAGGGGCTTTCAGGAGGGCGTACTGTGGTGGATCGGCGGGTCGTGGATCCCATTGTCATGCCTGATCCACTAGGGCCAGCTTCGGCAACCTCGTTGGATGCTTCAAGTTCATTCTTTGCCCCGAGTCCTGTGTACATGAAGGTTAGGAGAAAAGTGTGATATACAAGTAAAATTTTATCACCTCTAGTGGTATGGTAGTTCTCCGACTTGATCCGCTTTCCTGCAGAGGGCTGAGATTCAGATGCGACGAGTTCCGACAGTGACACACGACGTGGACGCTTAGATTCACTAGCAGCTAAGTGATTGCAAATTGAGTGACTTCAGGTTCACAGTGAAGTAAGACTTGGAAGAAAACTTACCTGCTTCTGCCTCACGTGCGATAAGCTTCGTGAAAAAAAAATCATCATCGCTTTCGGAATCTGGGATGGTGGCACCGCCAGCAGGAGTGAAAAGGTGGGCCATGGCCCGGGGCATGTTCGACTGACTTGGAGCCACGAAGTGGCTGGTGGTACTAGTGACGGAAGGTTGATTTGTAGTCGACTCAGACTTAGAACGTGCGTAGTTGATAGTGGTCCCAATGATCTGCACAGCATCGGAATCTGAGCCAGAGTGAAACAACCAAACAAAAGTTATCCAATTAAGGACCACCTTCGTCGAGAGTGAGAGGAGAGTAGTGAGAGAAGGGGGTCGAGTCTATCTTGCTGTGATCAACCTTTGGTGGGGAAGACCAAGAGAACTTGACTAGAGTTCTCTGGCCGGGTCTTAGCCCTTTACATATATACTACTGACTATGTGTACATGTTTGTATCGAATCTACCGATGGTGCCAGCCCTAAGTGATACATGTGTCGAACATGAGGTGTGGCAGAACAGCCATGGAATGGAAGAGAAGCGTGGCAGGCGGTCAACGCGTGTATGTGGAAATGAAAAGGGGAACGTAGCCTTGCACAGGGCAGAAATGAAGAGAAGCTGTGCGAGGGGAAGATCCAGGGAAGATACCAGATCTGGATCGGGGAGTGAAAAGATAAGAAGAAAGAGATAGCGTCCTGATCACGTTGATCATGCGCGATAAGATAAGATAAGATCTGAA